>JAAAKG020133522.1:0-14140 GCA_010014905.2 Druon quercuslanigerum | reverse complement strand
TAGTCAAGTTACCCTTTATAACACCCGACCAGTTCCCTGTTTAAAGTAGGGAATATTAGGGCATTTTCTACACGGGTTACATCACAGACAACTTTTTTTTCGTGTAGATATCTATTGATTATAACGAATTTTATGCAAACAATTTTGTAGATTTTCCTTTTGATTCCTGGTACACGCCCCCTAATATTATTCCTATGAACAAAAAATATATTTATCAGCTATGATGAAATTTATATGGTATATTCGAGATATGAAGGTCTATTATAAGAATTATGTTTATGAAACCTTAAAGTGCCAAAACTTCAGACATTCCTAATATGTTGAAAATTCTGAAAGGTCAGTGCTGCAGGCTCATTAATGTGAAATAACGTAGGCGCGGGTCCATCTGACCTAAAAATTGTGGATTCCTCGAGAAAGTTCCAATCGGGAATAGATGTATAGTAAATAAGAAGAGGATTACGCAATCTTCGAAGAGACTTTAATGCCAGGCAATAACAATGGCTATACAGGCCAAGTTCGCCTCACATTCTAGCGTCGAAGTCTTCGGTTTGTATACATGATATTCTTATTCTTATCTCTCGAATTAAATCTCGCATTTCTAAAAATCGAGAGGCATATTTCATGTGCATCACATCCGTGCATAGGTGCATAGGCAAACATACAAATTAGAAATATAGTGTTTAAAAACCTTCTTCAAGTTATTTTTGCATCAGCTGTAGAGATTGGAGTGATATTATTCGTAATTGGAATCTTTCCAAGGACACAAATTGGAATAAAGCGACAAATCAGTTTTGAAGATAAAAAACATATAGTCTAGTTTTTTTGCAATCTGTAAGCATATTATGTGTACTGTAATCATAAGTTCAGGTATGAATATATACAGAAAGCATAAACTATAATTTGTTTTAACGCGTCAGTTGATTTTATTTAGAGTAAAAAAATGATGCCTACGACAGTGGATCAGATCGCTGACCTGTTTCAACTCGGCTGCTGCAACCAAGAGCGAAAGAGATAAGAAAAAAGAAATGAAAAAGTGGAAAAGAAACAGGTTGATTGGGGTGGCTTGAACTCAGCCAATGAGAACATCAGAAATAGAGAGAAAACTGTATCAATAACACGAAGGAAAATGTTCTTTTGTGGTAAAAGGATGTTTCCTGACATAAATGGAAATATTTTCTCTTGCATTATTTGAAAATTAAAAGGATATTTACATGTTTTAAAAAGAATCGTTTAGTTACAAACTTGACCTAATCTTGCTTCCAAATAATTCTGATTGTGTAAAAAATATATTCACGTACTTCATTATAAGAAAGGCAAAAGGATGATGCTTTTGATTCAGGACAAGTTTTTCTCTAACTGAACTTGTGTATTTTATTCTCAAGGCATTTTTCCCTGCTTCAAGTGAACGAGGCACCAATTATTGTAATAACTAGGTAAAGAGGATTTTAGAAAGCAAACACAACTTGAGCGTTATTTACTGTCCTAATTTAACTAATAAAGATAGAAAAAATGAGCAAAACGTGTAATGTGGAATAGAGCGTGTAGGATAGGCTAGATAAGATAGAAAGGAAGGTGCCAAGTCAAACAGAAGATTAGACTCTCTAAAGTCTAAGTGGAAATGGTGAAAAATATGGTAAATGGTCATACAATATACGTAATATTTAATTCTCGAAGCAGTTTAATTATCAATAGAAGTTGCAGTTATCAATTGGAAAGGTGAGGAGACCGACTTGTAAGTTTCACTGATTGCAAATAATTACAGCTGGAATTGCGAAGCATAGGATCTAAGATATAAACTTTGTTGTTAAAACTTTCCTTGAACAGAACGATGCTTATTTCGCTTGATAGTAGAGCAGCTTGCTGGCCTGTTTTAGTTGAGCGCTCCTGCATTTGGCGTGGAAAGAAGGAGGTGAAGAAGCTAAACCGAGAAGGAAAGAAAAACTCCTGCCTATAAGAGTTGAGAGTAGAAACGAGAGGGGCGAGGAAAGAGAGCATTATTCACTATACGTATACACAAAGTCCAGAGTCAAGGCCGCAGTTACTAACCAAGCCGGAAACCTCGCGAGAGGAGGCTCGCGATTGGATATAATATACCCACCTACCTTGCTTTTATACCTCTCACTTATTCCACGCGGTCCACGGCCACGGTTCTATGTACGTAGCTACACCAACAGACAGGGCTCGCCAAGCCGTTTTGTCGTTTTTCGTTTCTTGCTGCGGAGAGTACTGACCGCTGTGAAAACATTCGCCTGAAACACTGAGACACTGACCAGGCTAGCGCTAGGTGGTACGTACTCGGTTATTACTCCGCGTCTCTCTCGGATGATGCACCGCCATCCAACGACCGACAACGTCAACAATTGCGACTATTGCGAGGTCCACGGTCCATTCACACCGCCAGCAAAAAGCAGCCCTGTGCTCTTTTAAATAATAATACCCACCTTAAAAAGGAAAATTAAATGAAGTAAGTAACTGCTATAGTTCGGCTCAGTTCTGGTACAGTCCTGACAAGAAAAACTGTCGAGTGTCAGCACCGGAACCGAGGATCGAACCTCGAATACCCAATACTCAGAAATGTTCAAAACAATTTTTTTCACTTGATCCATGTTAGGAAAGTATTTTGAAAGCGTCTTAATCTTTTAAAATAGCATTTATCACTAAATGGTGCATAATATTCTACAATATTTGAAAACTTTTATATAAATTTACTTGAAGTATATTGAAATATTATAGAAAGAGTATACATTATACACGAGAAAAATGGAAGTTTACCCTTAAAATCTAGATATTTCAGACTAACATATTTAATTTGTAACTATAGGACAACCATCTAAATGTTATAGGTTATTTTCTGTGGATTTTAAAGATATGCAATGCATAGCGTCCTTACCACGAAGATTTTTTTTAAGAAAAGACAGCTCTTGCGTCAAACATTTTACTTTATCCGAACAATTCACAGCATTATTATTAATATTTGTCAACAAAATATTAGTAATCATCATTCTCCCACATGTTCTCTTACGCCACGAAATGATATCAAACGACATTGACTGTAAGCTTCATCAAGCATCCGACAGAGGTCTGGCTTTTTTGCTGTACGAGTTTAACATTTTAAATGTTTCAATTAACATAAATATATATTTAAGCATAATAACTCAAAAGGATAGTAGAAATTACGTCTTAATGTTTGTATGTTGGTCGGTACTCTTTTATACTTTGAACATAGTATAGCTAAAGTATGGGGTATACCTTACCTATACTTAATTCATATTTGAAGTAAGGTGTTTTTCTTTTAATTTCATGTATGGGAATATTTTGTTTGATTACCGTGGCTAATATCTTCTCTATTAATAAAAAACTTTTTGTGTCCACCAAACATTTATTTCAGTGATAGCGATATACTTCAGCCATACTTTGCCTGAACGTCATAATTGTAGTATGGGATAGTCTAATTTGTCATACTTGCACTAAGCTATCTGCGTGTGACTCCCATATGTTTATAAACTATTGTGGAATTTTCCAGAATATTAGAATGTTCGATGGTTTGATACTTCAAAAATAAAAAATATCTAAAGGAAGAACTTGTTCTCTTTTTTTGTATTTGTCTCGTTTCTGTAATAATTGTAGATTGCAGTTAGTATATCATATAAATTAAGAATTACATCATAGTTTACAATACTGCTTCATACTTGCGTTAATCCCTTTCTTCAAATTTTCTTGTCTTTTACTAATAGCTGCTAATAATAATGTACCACTAATAACTGTCATGTGATCTTATTCCTGACGTTTATGAAGTTTGTAAATCATTGTCCATTTTTCCTTAACTTAACGCACTTGTTTCTTTTTTAGTAGCTTATCAATAGCTGTAATTTAGTATTTCTGTGTAATCTGTTTATTAGTTTTTTTTATTCGTTGCGCATCTCCACGGTAAGTATGAAATACATGTTGCAGCCGAAGACTTGATATTGAGTTTTCCGATTTCCTATCATCATCAGTCAGTCCGAGCCTAAGCAGCTGGATTTTCATAGATCGTACCTCGAGAAGGAAATCTAGGCAAACATTAGTAGCTTAGCGTTTGATCTTGACTCCCGCGCTGCCTAATCCATGTCAAAATATGTTCTTCCGATGTTCTTCCTCGTGACTGATCGAAGACTTGAACGATGCATAATTGTGATCAACAATAGACGCACTTCGTCGTGCTTCTTCTGCTTGATCTTTGTTTTCTTGTTCTTCGTGAAAAGAAGGGGTCCAAGGATCTTTTAGAATCTATATTCTAGTGACCAGATAGTGCAAAAAAACCAGTAGAGAACAGGTTCTTGCGACTATATCTTTTTCCCCTCAACTTCACTACACAAAATACTTGAGGATTTTAATCGTATTCTCTTTATTAGGAGCCTTCAGTAAAAGTCGGGCGCAAGCGATCGAATAATTGTCCAAAAACGAGTCAATCTGAACAGTGAGAATTTCAATAAATTTTTTTTTTTTTTAATGGACTATGGTGTCGCCATCTTCTCGAATCCCGAAGGGCAAGAGCCAAAACACTAGAGGAATTAATTGTTCGAAGATAAGAGAAGAAAAATAAAAAGAAGAAAAGCTTCAACATGTTAGGACGGAACCTCTGGAACAGGTTCTCCGATCATTTTCTTATTATCCCGTGGCCATCCTTTTTTCCTTTCTTTTTCCTCTTCTTTCTTTTTTCTCCTTTTATCCTGTCTTCAAAGTTACCGACTTGCATGAGCTCTCCGTACTCGGGGTAACCATGGCGTAAGCTTGTAAGGACTAATGGAAATTCACATGGAGGTTCCGTATGGCATTCACTATGCCATGTCGATTAATCGAGCTGAATCCCCGCAGTATGATTTCTGTGATCGGAGTGGTAGTGTAATTTCAGCATTTAATATTTTCTATTTTGAGTAAGAACAAAAAGAAAAGTTGAAACATTAAATTCAACCCTTTACATGTATTAAGATGTTTTATTTTTATTTTCCTTCCAAACTCGTTTCTTCATTCCATTGTCGGGAATTCAGAGACCCCTCTACGAACAATTCTAGGCTGAGAAACACTGTGCACGTCACAAACCCACACAGAATTGTACGTGCGCTTTTACTAATGGCAAACAGACACACATACACACGGGGCGTTGCATCAGCGGCAGCTCTTCTCTGGTACTTGATACTTTCACCGACCGTGACTTTTACACGTTCTACTCGAGAGAAGCACTACCAGTTTACCAGTTACCTGTTACCAGATAATAAAGGAATAACAGGGACATTCGAAGGTGTCGCCACGTAGGTTTCTCGTACTAGTGGTACTCGCGAGAGTAGGATGAAAAACATTCTAATGCAATGTTGTATAATATCCGGAAACATTTTGGATCTTATTACACGTACCTTGGAGCTTTTACTGCTAAGGTTGCAAAATATCAAGAGCACTTCGATCTTCTCAACCTTGGCGACTGCCAAGCTGCAAGGCGCGAGCTAATACATAAATCCTTAAGATATTTAGACATAAGACAGTCGTCAAAACGCTGACATTGCACGGGCTATAAGATTGCTTCCATCTATTGTTGTTGAGCCTATTAAAAGCGGTTTTAAGACACTGAACATAATATATGTTCTACTTGGAATCAATTTAATATTGTAATAATATAAGTATCGATGCATTTTAAATTCGTTTTTTTTTCAATTTAATATCTGTTTAAATTTAGGAACATGCTCATTCTCTCAAAGTTCCGATTCATTTTTTAAGAGACATCATCTGGGATTTTGGACATTATAAAATAAGGTGATTTCAAAGAAATACGCCAAACTCTCGCTCTCAGTCACCTCGTCCTCGGCTTTCCTAGAATTGCTGGCTCAAGCGGTTTCAGTCGTCTTGGAAGGGCCGCATTACTGTGCTGAGTACTCAATCAAGTATATTGCATAGTAGCATGAATTCCAATTGGAAACGGCTTAGGCGACCCTGACTGTTTACGTTTCTATCCCTCTGAATTCAGTCCAAAGCTACCCCGACACATGACTGAAATCGAAAGTTTGATGTGCTTTATGCCGATGTCGATTTCAAGTGTTTCCTAAACAATTTATTTGCTAATTTTTTACTTAAAGGACGTCGGCAGCAACGAAGAATTAAATAGAATTTCAGTTGAGAAACTAATTCCGAAAGGTAAATTAATTCTACAGTTAAAAATCAAAATAATCTTACTCTAAAAAATAGTAGCGTATTGCTTAAGGCACTCAAAAAGTATAATTAATTTGAAGCTAATTCTACGTGTTACAAAATTGCAGAAAATTTAGACTGCTGAAAACTCAGTAGATTTCTCAGTAGAACACTTTACATTAAATGGACCGCTTTTTCTAACATATCGAGACGGCCCCGGAGTCCCACTGCAAGCTCAAAAAAGACAAAGATCCTTGGCGGCTTCGGTACGAAGTACCAGTCAATATCAGGGGGGGGGGGCACACATTTATCCTTAAGAAAAAGCAATGTGTCGCCATTGAGACGCGCACAGAAACATTACAAATTTTTAACGATGATTCTATGTAACGGAAGACTCAGAAACACATTTATTTCTGTCATTACTTTCTGTCCATTTTTTACTCAAAACCATGTAATTGTTTCAGTGCAGTCATCATTATACTGAATTATTAAAGAATTAATTAATTTTAATTTATAGGTCAGATTACATTTCGTTTTAGGTACATTATCTACGTTTTAAATGTGTAAATATAAGATAATACATACCTGAATAAACTATTTCTTTAAATTACATCACAAAGTACATTAACCAAAAAACACATGCCGGCAAATTACAATGGCCCACATCTATGTTCGGCACTTATTATTGACAACGGGTGCGTTTGTGTTGAAATCAAATTCCCATTGCCCAATTGCCCTGAGTGGATATTTACAGGTACTTCATACCCAAAACATCGTTTCACGAGAATATATTGAGGCTTCCGCGCCTGATTAGAACGTCGTCCTTCCAAAAACAAAGACACGATATATAAATTTCCATTATTCATGATAGAAAATTTAGTAATTTAGGCTTTCTATTCTTTCTTGAGAAAACAAACTTTCGATGAGAGACTTTAGTTTCTTTTTTGAAAAGGTCGACGTACTTAAATTGTAGTTGATAACGTATGAACTGTATACAGTTCTTGCAAAGTATTAAAAGTTAAGGTTTTATGCAAGAGAGCTTAAAATTTTTAATCGTTATTGTGTAGTTTTACATTTCTTCCCGTGTCTTCTGCATCTATTCCCAAAATTTTGTATTTATTTGTTAACCATGGCGACTGATAGATGACTCAGAAAACTCGTTTTTGGTTCTTGGAGTTTAAATTATTTTAACTTCTTAGAATTTTGTTGTCTGGTGCTTCGTATTCAAAAAAAATAACGAAAAATTTCGCAATACTAGACAGTACAAATTATTTACGAATTCGTAGAATATAATTATAAAATAAGATTGTTCATTTTAAAACTGAAACGTGTAAAATATAAGAATTTTTACTTTGGATGAGTTGAAGTTTAAATAATTTAATTTAGATACGTTGTAAATTTAGTTTCAAATTTCAGAACTTCCGTGACCTGCTAAAATTTAATGACGTATGAACTTTCATGTTTATTAAACAATGAATAATTAATACAAATAGGAGGCTCTAGAAAAATGATTAAAAATTCTGATGTTATGTGTTATGCTGCACGCAGATTTGAAAAAATTAATTTCGAGAAAAAAGCGATAGAAGTTTCCGGTCAATCTAATACACCAAATTTTCGGATTCTATCCCCTTGTTAGCAATAATTATACAGGGAGCAGTGCGAGACGGTTGCGACTCTTGCCTCGAAAATGCATCAGTGCACGAGTACTCATTCGAGTATATTGGGCAATATTATGAATTCCAGTTGGAAATGGTTTAGGCGGCCATGACTGTTTGCGTTTCGAACCCCCGAATTGGGACCAAGGCTATTTGCAGCCAACCCCCGACACTAGAAGGAAAGTGAGAGTTTCATGTAATGTGTATGTTCGATCAGACGTATACATGTAAATGCGTCTGCAGCATTAAGAATACGCAGGAATGCATTCTAAAACTTATAAATTTACATGTTTAACATCTGCATTCATGAAAAAAATCGATTATTTAACCATTTGGTTCAAGTCCCCTCCCCATAATTACAAGTGGTTAAATTTAATAAAATAAAAGAAGCAGCATATGTGTGTGCAGAATATGTGTTACTTTTCGATGCATTGTGACCCACACTCTGAATTTGACCATTGTGAAAACGGTTTTCCGGATCCAAACACAACATTAGCGTCTTCACAGTCTAGCTTAAGTATTTATATACCTATAGGTCCCTTTTCTCTATATTTATATAACCTGACTTCAGATACATAATTTTCTTCAGATATATAATTTATAAATTGTTTATCAATGATTAATTATTATTAAGATAAAATATATTTGCTGATGAAAATTATATTTTATTTTTCAGGAAGGGACGACCTTTCACCACCTAGTTCGCTGAACGGTTACAGTGCAGATAGCTGCGATGCGAAAAAGAAAAAAGGCCCGACTCCTAGACAGCAGGAAGAACTTTGTTTGGTCTGTGGCGATAGGGCGTCGGGTTATCATTATAATGCCCTCACCTGTGAAGGTTGCAAAGGTTTCTTTCGCCGGAGTATCACCAAAAATGCCGTTTACCAGTGCAAGTATGGAAACAATTGTGAAATTGATATGTACATGCGTCGTAAGTGCCAGGAGTGTCGATTGAAGAAATGCCTTACAGTTGGTATGAGGCCAGAATGTGTTGTTCCTGAGTATCAATGTGCGGTAAAACGCAAGGAGAAGAAGGCCCAGAAGGTAGGGGTAAGGATATATCGATTTTCTACTACTTTGTTCCAAGCGTCAGAAATCAAACTTATAATGTGGAACATAAATCAAATATGTTTTTAAGATGTGTGAAGAGAGCATCCACTGGAGAAATCTTTAAAGACTTAACTTATGTACGTTAGAAATAGGGCGATTCTTTTTGCACTAACTTTTGAAATATGAATGCGCCATCCGAGTAATCGGTGAAATTTGACAAAAAAATGAATTTGCAACCAAATAATCGAAATAGGTTAATATTTTGGACTCGCATATAGCATTTGCAATTTACCGTCGTCTTAAAATTTGGAAAAACTGAGTAAATCTGCCAAATAAGATTCTCAGTTTTACCCATTTAAACAGATTGGTCATTTCAAATGCGATGGGCAAGTTCTAAGTATGAACCGATTTCTATATTTTCTGTGAACAATCATTTTTCTCGCCAAATATCCCAGATTACCGGATTGGCCCATTCACATTTCGAATCTTCATTAAAAATTAATCATCATAATATGCATTGCACAATATACACTCCAATTAAAAATGTAGCCACTTCTAAAATTGTTTATAAAATTACGAAAATGATACTGATTGATAGTAATTGTTTTGGAAGAGATACTGAAGCTAGCATTAGAAAAAAACTATAATAAAACCTAAAAAATGTAGAGCTTTAAATAATATTTCAGGGAATAAACTTAAACAATTTTAACCTGAACTATTTTTTTTGTTCCATATATGCTTTTTAGTAGTGCTAGCGTAAAATACAAGATTGAAAAAATGAGAGAGCCTGGGTCCTTTTCCTTTTTACCTACATAAAAAGTCACTAACTTAAATTTAATTCTGATAAAAGAAGTTCAAGTGAATGAAGCAAAAATATTTAATATTTTTAAGCATGATTGAATAGTTTTGGGTTATTGATGAAAGTTTACCAAAATTCATTTTTTTCCCTTCACGTAAACATTTTTCATTACTCCATTAAGAGTGTTATCAAAGCTATGGAATTTATTTCTAAAAGTCATTCGTAAACTCATTCAACATCAATTCAGGTATTGTAAGCGGATATAGCGCGTGATCTATATTTTTCATAGTGTCCAATAGTATCCTAAATTTTACATAGTTACTTGATATGTAAAATGAAAAAGAATAGGACCTACGGGTATTTCATTTTCTGAAATTTTTATTTAAAAAAACGGCCTAACGCTTAGGTTTCTGCTTCAGAATTCGCAGTAGTTAAAAGCGGCTTTATTTTATTTAATTTTGTAAATTATTACCCAGGTTTTATGAACATTCAGATTGACTGTATGAGGATTACAATCTTAATAACGCGCTAGAGAACTTAGTTTTCTCTTAGAATAGTTTTATAGGATTTTAAAAGAACGAAAGGCCAATAATCAGAGTCAATAAAAGAATTATAAAGTTTAGAGGATCTTAATCTATTCATACTAGTCACTGGTTTCTCCCAATTCTCACTTGAAGTAAATAGTAGACAGTGACAGTCTGTGGTGTAAATAATACATTATTTTCAGGAAGATTATTTGTAAACGAATTGTAGTTACATATAAAAATTTGTTTGCTATTTTTTAAATCTTTTTCAAGTAATCCTGTAGAATGTAGGGAAAGGTGATGCGTAATAGATACCAGTAAATCCTGTACGCGATGCATTTTTCATATTATGATTCAGATTACTGCCTTCCAATAATGTTTTAATAGAAGATTTAATTTGATAAAATTTGTTGTGAAAAATTATTAGACTGCATTAATATAATTCCTTTTATGAGAAATTTGCATTATTTCGTATCAACTGTGTACTGATAATCAGTATACCTAACTTTTCTCCTATACTTGATCAATACTCTGTCGAAAAGATTTTCTTTCCGTGGTAAAATTGCTAAAAAATGATACCTTTTGGTATTACACTGAGAATTCTAATTAAGTAACTCGCATTTAAGACGTTCCTAGAATTTGAATTCTTGGCATTTTGTTGATGCCGGGACCGCGGGATCGAAAGAGAACCGGTTCTCAGTCATGCATAAAAAACAGCAGTGCAGCGTAGCGACACAGTGAGAAGTACCTTCAGCGCGTTAGTTGTTAATGGTTCCTACGGTCCTGCATGCTTACGTTCGTAGCGAGCGAATATCATGTTCAATTCAAGTGAAGGACATTTAGGACCATTCTCGAAATCGCACTTAAACGGGATTCCCAGTGTGTATTTAAAAGTCAGATCTAGTCACACGTAAATACAATCAAAGTTGTCATTTCTGGCAAGAAAGAAGTTGTTCGCAACTGCATCGCGTTATGACATGATTGTAGAGTATGCATTTTTTATTCGGAACAAATAATAAAGAATGATAAGTGTAATTTGTATTGGGTCCCTCGCCAAAAAGAACAAGAAAATCAGAATAGTTTTTAATTACGAGTTATTGTTGTCGCTTCTTTGAAATTTTTTTTTTATTATTCTTGATTTCTGTCCTCGGAGCAACTTCCTAATTCTAGTATTGTCATCCTGTCGAAAAGTTGCATCCACAATTTATTATGTGAAAAAAAGAGATGACAAACACTTGATGCTTAAACTGCTTTCAAGTATCATATTGTTTGAATTTCAAATTTGACTTGAATCATCGGTGCAGCTTTGCAGGGCCAATGCTTCAAAGGCAAACAATATTTACTAATTAAATTGTTTATTTTTCAGGAGAAGGACAAGCCAAACAGTACAACGATGAATGGTTCACCAGGAAGTTTAGGTGGAATGGGCCCTGATCAAATAGGAGTGAAGATGGAGCTAACGGAAGGCGATACTCTCTCTATTTCCGGTAGTAGTGGCACCGGTATCACCATTGGATCTCAAAATGGCGTTAAGCCCGTCAGTCCTGAACAAGAAGAGCTTATACACAGGCTCGTCTACTTTCAAAATGAGTTTGAACAGCCCAGCGAAGAGGATCTCAAAAGGATCACCGTAAGTATTCAGTTTCAAGATTCAATAATCAGGAAAAGGATGTGAATAAGTCTTGCATAAAAGAAAATTAGTTTTTTTGTATATTCTTTACTCCTTTCTTTCACGGTAATTTGTAAGCGTAATTTAGTTCTTACATGCAATAGCCTATTGCGCAATTGTAATTGCGCAAATGTAGTAAAAATGAGTATTTTTATATTGCAGAATGCACCAACTGATAACGAGGACCCCAGTGACGTTAGATTTAGACACATCACCGAAATTACGATATTGACGGTGCAGTTGATTGTGGAGTTTGCCAAGAGGTTACCGGGTTTCGACAAGCTTCTGCGCGAGGACCAGATTGCGTTGTTAAAAGCATGTTCGAGTGAAGTGATGATGCTTAGGATGGCGAGGAAGTACGATGTCCAAACGGACAGTATTGTATTCGCGACTAATCAGCCATACACGCGCGACAGTTACAGTCTAGCTGGCATGGGTGACACCATCGAGGACCTTTTGCATTTCTGCCGGCAAATGTATGCTATGAAGGTCAACAATGCTGAATATGCTCTACTCACGGCCATCGTAATCTTCTCAGGTAAAGAAGCTTTTTGAAAATCTTCACCTTGTTTCACCTACAAGCCGTTTTCAGGATCTGGAGATACGCAGACCTTGAATTGTACGATATTTTTTACTTTTTGCGACTTTTCTAGGAAAAACCGTAACAATTGCTTTCTTCTCCTTTTTGCACTATTTTGCTATTTAGCTTTGAAGCTTGATCTTAGAGTTTTTTGGTAATTTAAAATTATTAACTTTTAAAATTGAATAATTAAATTTGTTGTGTAAATTCTTCAAGCTTCTAAAACGTTTTTCAAACTGCAAGTTCAAAATGAGTGTAAACCTTGAACTTTTTTGCTTTTCAGTTGAGAATTTTACATTATATCACTTAAATGAAATAGAATTTAAAGAATTAGGTGGTTTTCAAGTATTGCAAGTCATTGAATCGAATGTTCAAGATTGGTAATAAAGCCCAAACTGAAAGTCTTGGATTTTCTTTCTTTTTGCAATTTCTTTACGAATTTCATCTAAAGTCTTGGTAAGATTTTTTCAAAATTAAGTTAAAAGACAACTATTATAAAATTTAGCTTGTGTAGTTATTCTAATTAGACAAACAATTTTGTATGTTTTTATTTTTTGCCAAAGAATCACTTTTCGATTCAAGTAATAGGTATATCTGCTGTTCAAATGTCTTAAATTTTGATCATGAAAAATTTAGCAATGGCTGTACAACTTTTTTCAACATCTTCAGGGTTTGAAAAAATATCCGTCGTTAGAAAAGTTTCAAAGTACATCCTTTGTTACCAGAAAGATTGGGGTTACATAAACCGAAATTTGAATTTGTGGCTCAGTGCATTATTGTTAAACTTTTTTTTGTTCCGATTAACTGATTCAATTGGAAGTGTTATTATTTGGCTCCACATTGTCCAAAGGGTAACCTTGATAATATTTTTGGTAACCCTGATCATTTGTTTACAGAGAGACCCAATTTACTGGAGGGTTGGAAAGTGGAGAAGATACAAGAGATCTATCTCGAGGCCCTGAGGGCCTACGTGGACAATCGGCGTAAGCCTAAGTCCTGTATGATGTTCGCAAAGCTGCTCTCGGTGCTGACAGAGCTGCGAACCCTCGGAAATCAGAACAGCGAGACGTGTTCCAGCCTGAAGCTCAAGAACAAGAAGCTGCCACCCTTCCTCGCCGAGATCTGGGACGTGGTGCCCTAGTTTCCCGATCACTGGTCACCGGAACCCGCTCCGGTTGGCTAAAGTGTTTGGTCGCGCACGACCTTCAAGGACGTCATACGTTCGAGATATTGTCCAAGGGACGTTCAGGGACGTCGAGCCAGGGACGAAAGAGTGCCTGGCGAAGGAGGCGGCGTACGTGACTTCTGTACTAGTGCACCACTATGCCACTGCCTCCGCACCATCATCGTCGTCACCGCCCTCGAGTGGCATCTGGTCATCGCTCCAACATCTTTTTTCAAGCACACAAGATCTAGCGCTCATATCAAAACTATGGTCAAGAACTAAAAGATGGACAAAAGAATGAAAGAAGACGGCTTACGATGGAGGAAAGATCTGTTGAAAGAGGGCAGTGGTGAGGCACTCAGGCTGTGATACGTAGAGACAGTACAGTAAGGAGCTAACTACAATATATATATATATATATATATATATATATATATATATATATATATATATATATATATATATATATATATAAAATTTTTTCATATAAAAAATTGCGGGATTTTTTCGGGAGAGTCTAATAGTATGAAAAATTTCACCTC
>JAAAKG020133521.1:0-14140 GCA_010014905.2 Druon quercuslanigerum | reverse complement strand
TACAACTGGTCTGCGAACTAAATATAATCATAATAGTACGCGACCGTTTCATTCCCATTGCGTTGACCGCCCCTGAGTGGACACGAGTACCCGCTTGAAGATATTTCCACAGCCTCTTTTCACAATAACTCCTCTGAAAACATTTTCTTTTGCATACTAGATAAATCTGAAACGATATTCTTCAAAAGGTGGATTCGATATTCAATTTTTTAATACACTAAATCTACGAAACAAAAAAGTATACAAAGTGACAAGAGTGGTAAAAATGTAAGTGCCCGCATGCTCGCTTTGTGAATTTAGTTCTGCTAGGAGGCACTCTCGGCGCGTCGGTCGCTCCATAAGCAGCCATATTGCCAAAATTTGTTTCCACTATTTAACACGTACCTTCACCTTCGTGCCATAGGCCGCTCTGTAAGCGGGACCGTCCATCTCAACTTCGCTGAGAGTGAAAGAGACAGAGCGCCTCATGTTCTCATGTGACTGGTCGGGTATTTCTGATTCTCTCTCTACGCGGGGACGGTTCCCAAGCTGGCTTGTCGCCTCTATCTGTATTAACTCTATGCCGATTACGCTGTGGGGAGAAAGGAAATAGGATTTTGAGAGAGTAGAGACATATAAGATGTAAGCCTGTCTCTTTCTAGGTAAAGCTGATTGGTCAACAGCATTTTCATTGAGTGAAGTTTAATGAAGCACAGGCCAGTGCTTTGTATCGCGAATGCCCCAGTAATGTGTATTGTATCTCTCAGAATTTCTTTAATTATTATTCATTGTAAAAAATATTAAAAATGGTAGTATCCTGTATATCGTTTTAAAATATAAGGTTAGAAAACTGGAAATTTGTCCTTGCACACTTTTTTATTTCAGACTACACACAATATTAATATTTGAAAAATTGTATGATACTTTGTTTCAAATTTCTGACAGATTTCACATTATTTTTGATCTCACAAAAGGATTATAATTGTAGCATTTTCAATCTAATTTCGATAAGAATTTAAGGTTAGCAAGTTCTTTTTATAAACTAACTGAAAGAGGATATTTTGCATGAATGTATTTAGAAATTCTACCTATTATTAGTACACATTTATAATGTATTGTTTATAATTGTTAAAAAAAAATTAACTGTACAGAATATTAAGGCAATGTCCGAGGCCTCCGATTCATTTGACACAGTCCTGAAATAGAAAGAGACAGATCTGCATCTCAAATGATTTTTCTCTCTCTAAGGTCCATTTCTGTTCTCCCCACAGCGTTATCGGCTGAGTTGGCCTATGATCATAGCAAACGTGAACTTCTTTGTACTTAAGATTATAAAAAAATGATATATGTTAATATATTTTCAAATTTTCAAGTTTAAAAAAATGAACTAAAATTATACGTTCTAAACAAATTTAATTCATTTTAAAATTTGCTTTGCGGCATAACTATTTTCACGAAATTTAGCTTGTGATTTATACTTTTTTTTTAAAATTAAACATGAGCTGAAGGGTCTTGTTCTAAAAAAGAAATCGCTACATAGGAGCTAAGTTTTCAAAATAATTTGTAACTTGCTATTGTATCCATTTTACATTGATTTATTGTTGCCTATCAAAACATTAAGATTTTTAATTATTGATCATAATTATTGCAATCGAATCTACATAAAAGAATGATCAATAAATGTTTGTCTTTATTTAAAATTGTTAAATTATATTTATTAAATAATAATTTACTGAAAATATATATTTTTTGCAGTTTTCGATTGCTGTAATGTAATAGAATGAAGCTTTTTGAGGGTGAAATTTTGTAAATTTTGATAATTTGATAGTAGCTTTATTAAATTTTATTATTTTCGATTTTTAATTTTATTTATTTTCCTACCACATAGATTAAAATTTTTTATTTTTAGAAGTTTCATTAGTTTTGAAAATAATTGAAATCTTGAAACAATTTAGATAACTTTTCAACGAAATGTACATTTTTGAAGATTTTGAACAAAAATTTGAAAACTTGACTTTTTATTTTCAAAACAATAAAAATTGAAGGTTTTTTTATTAGATCTTTAAATTTAAAGAGTTTTAAATTTTAAATCTTTAAGATTAAAGAATTTTGTAAAATAAACAATTCAAAATTACGTAATTTTGATTACTTATATCTGAAATTTCATCAGTTTTAAAGCTTTAAAATTGAATACTTGACTTTTGGTTTCCAGAATTACAAAAATTTTAAGTTCTTATTTCTATATCTTTTAAATTTTAAGATTTTTTAATTTTGAAATTATACAATTAAAAATTCTGTAATTTTGATGCTGTACATTCGAGATTTCTTTTGTTTGGAATATTTATAATTGCAAGCTTGGCATTTTTATTTTGAAAATTATGAAAAATTAAGAATTTTAATTCATAAATATCTTCAATTCCAGAGATTTGAATTGTACATTTTTTAAATTGAAGACTTTAAATTGCTTGCAATTAAAGTTAAAAATTCTGTGATTTTGATGCTTTATATTTAAAATTTCTCCCATTTGGAAGATTTAGAATTGAATACATGACTTTTGATTTTCAAAATTGTGATTGTTCTTATTTCTATATCTTTTAAAGTTGAAGATTTTTTAATTTTGAAATTATACAATTAAAAATTCTGTAATTTTGATGCTGTACATTCGAGATTTCTTTTGTTTAGAATATTTATAATTAAAAACTTGGAATTTTTATTTTAAAAAGTATGAAAACTTAAACATTTTAATTTTTTAAATATCTTTAATTCCATATATTTGAATTGTAAATTTTTAAAATTAAAGAGTTTTAAATGCTTACAATTTAAGTTAAAAATTCTGTAATTTTGTAGATTTATATTTGAAATTTCTCCCATTTGGAACATTTAGAATTGAAAACTTTTCTTTTTCTTTCCAAACTTATCAAAATTTAAGATTTTTTTATTTTTAATTGTTTAAATTGAAAAGTGTTTAATTTGGACCATTTACAAAAACAAATTCTGTAATTTTGAAGCTTTATGTCTGAAATTTTATCAAATTGGAAGAGTTGGAATTGAAAACTTGTTTTTATTTATGCATCTCTAAAATTGAAGATTTTTTAATTTTGAAATCTCGGTTAGGAAGATTTAGAATTGAAAACATGACTTTTGATTTTCAAAATTATGGAAATTTAAAGCTTTTTATTATATCTCTAAAGTTAAAGAGTTATATATTTTAATTCTTTAAGATTGAAGAATTTTGTAAAATTAGAAATTTGATGATTTATATCTAAAATTCTTTAAAATTGTAGAAATTTGAATTGTTCTTGTAATTCTGATTCAAAATTTAAGTAATTTCCAATAATTGGAAATAAAAGCTTGACTTTTAATTTAAAAACTTATCCAAATCTAAGAATTTTTATGAGAGATCTTTAAAATTATAAAGAATTTTGAATTGTAAAATTTTTAAATTTAAGAATTTAAAATTTTTAAAGCTTGCAATTAAAAATTGTGTAATCTTGATTATTTATATCTGAAATTTCTTTAATTTGAGAGGTTTGGAATTGAAAACTTGACTTTTTCTTTCCAAAACAATCGAAATTTAAGAGTTTTTATTTATAATTCTTTAAAATTTTAAATTGTTGAAATATGAATTGTAAAATTTTGAAAATTGGAAATTTAAAAATATTGATAATTTAGAGTGAAAAATTCTGTAATTTTGATGATTTACATTACAATTTAATAATTGTTATCAGAGATCTTTAAAATTAAAAAGTTTTTAAACGTAAATTTATCAAATAGAAGAAGTTTCAATTTTGAAAGTTTTAAAATTAAAGTCTTTGTAATTTTTATCATTTACATTCAAAATTTCTTCCGCTTGGAAGATTTATAATTGAAAAATTGAGATTTTTATTTCCAAAATCACGTAAAAATTAAGGAACTTTTATTCATACGTCTTTGAAATTAAAAAAATTGTCATTCAGGGTGGCGACTTGACCGGGAATTTAATTTAAAAACCGGGAATTTACTTGTGATCGTAGTAAAATTGAAGGTTTTTATTTTTTCAATAATTTTTGTCAAATTAAAAAAGTGAAACTGAGGAGGAAATATTATGTTTTAATTGAAAATTCAACTATTTCATTAAAAATTCACGTCTTCTTTAAAAAATCGTTTTTTTTTTGTAGAAAATTATCTATTTCTTTGAAAGTTAATATTCATGTTTAAAAAGTTTTCTGTTTTCGGATAAAAATTCTAATATTCCAATTAAATATTTATCATTTTATTTGAAAATTCATCATTTACATTAGAAATAAAATTATTTGGTTGAACTCTTTTGTTAAAAATTAAGTTTTTGTTTGTTATATATTCATAGTTTTAATTACAAAATTATTTCGTGTGTTGTTTTTTTTTTACATTTTTCGTTGCGAATTCATCTTTTTTTAATTTAAAATTCATCTCTGATCAAAATCCGTGTTTTTGGTTGAAAATTGGTATTTTTAATCTCAAAATTAAACTATTTATTTGAAAATTTTGGTATTTTGTAGCACATTTAAGTATTTATCATTTTCTCTGTTTGGTTAAACATTCATTTTTTGGCTGAAAATTGAATTACTCATTTTTTGTTTTAAAAATTATATTTCAATTGAAAATTTGTTTGTTTCGGTAACCATTAATCTGGTTAGTTCAAAATTAATCTTTTTGATCGAAAATCCAATTATTTCAGTTAAATATTAACAATTTTATTTGAAAATTCAGCACTTTTTTTGAAAATGTAACTATTTTTTAAAAGTTTTTTTATTGAAAATTTAACTTATTCTGATGGAAAATTCCATAGTCGTAGTTGAAAATTTATCTGTTTGGTTAAGTATGAATATTTTTGGTTTTGGAAATTCAAATATTTCAGTTAAAGATTCATTGTTTTAGTTTAAAAAATTCTAATGTTCTGATTAAAATTAATTTTTTTAACCAAAAATGTTACTATTTCATTTTCGGTTTAAAATTATTATTTTTTTAGTTCAGAATTTAACTATTTTATTAAAAATTTACGTATTTTTGTTAAAAAATGGTTTGTTTTTTGTAGAAAATTGGTCTTTTTATATTAAAATTAATCTTCTTGTTTTAAAATTCATCTTCGTTTAAAATTGATCTTTTTGCTTCAAAAATTACCTTTTCCAGTTGGAGATTCCTAATTTTATTTGAAAATTGATCGATTTATATGAAAATTGAACCATTTGGGATAAATTTTTAATTTTAATATTAATTTTTTCATCTGAAAGTTTGAACGGTTCTACTTTTTTATAAGAAATTGATATTTTTCAGTGGAAAATTGAAGTATTTTATCTGATTTTATTTAAATTTAATTTATTTTACAATTTTTTGCTGTATCATGAATTAAAAAAAAATTTTGAGTTTTGCGGAAAGTATTAAAATTTTTTTTTAAATTGAAGAATTTTTAATGTTGAAAGTTTACAATGAAAAATGTTGTAATTTGTTTGATTAACATTCGAAATCGTTGAACTTCAAATTATAAATTTTCAAAATTGTATTGTTTTAAATTTGAACAATTTACAATTTAAAATTATTCAAATTTTAAGTTTTACGATTTAAAGTTCTAAAATTTTTAATTTTTAATTACACATCTTTAAAATTCAAGAGTTTTCAATTATAAATCTTGGAAATAAAAAAACTGTAAATTAAAAATCGTGAAAAATAAATAATTCTTCATTGTATATCTTAAACAAGAATTATTTCCAAAAAAATCCAAATTACATGCTTTTAAAATTTAAATCTTGAAAATGGAATAATTTGCAATTCTGTTTTTTTGAAATTCAATAATTTTTAATTTTAACTCTTCAAGATTGTTGACCTTTGAATTGTAAATTTTTTTAAATTAAAGCATTTTTAATTTTAACAATGTACAATTATAAATTTCTGTAATTTTAATGTTTTTTATTCGAAATTTCTTAAATTTGAAAGATTTAGAATTGACAATTTGATTTTTTATTGTAAATTTTCATAATTAAAGAGTTTTAAATTGCAAATCGTGAAAAGGAAAGAAAGTTGAATTGTAAATCTTCAAACTGAAATTATTTAAAAAATTTTTTAAAATTTTTACTTTTAAAACATGAATCTTGAAAATGACATAATTTGCCATTGTATATTTTCAAAATTCTGGAATTTTCTAATTTAACTCGATACAAAATTGTTCAACTTTTATTTCCAAAAATATCAAAATTTAATTCTTTTTGTCTATTTGTATCTAAAATTCAAGAGTTTTCATTTGTAAATATTTAAAATTGCATACTATTTCATTTTTGAAGTTTATAATTAAAAATTATACGAGCTTTAAGTTTTACAATTAAAAATTCTGTAATTTTTATGATTTATGTTCGAAATTTCTTAGGTTTGCAAAATTTAAATCTGAAAACTTGACTTTTGATATTCAAAAGTTAAGAAAAAATGTTCCAAATTACATACCTTTAAAATTGAATAATGTCTAATTTTATATTTTTAAAATAAAAGAATTTTCAATCGTAGCTCTTCAAAATTGTAGAAATTGGAATTGTAAATCGTTAAATTTAAAAGAGTTTTTCCTTTTGACAATTAACAATTAAAATTTCTGTAATTTTGATGAAATAAATTCGAAATTTCTTTAATTTACAAGGTTTAGAATTGAAGGATTGACTTTTAATTTCCAGTATAATAAAAATTTGAGCATTTTTATTGATGTGTGTCTAAAATTGAAGAATTTTTAATTATAAATCTTTAAAATTGAATAATTAAATTTGTCTTATAAATTAGCCGTTACAAATTAATGTAAATTATAAAATTATATTATATAATGTAAATGATATAATTCATTATATTATAATTTTTGGCCATTTGAATCATCCAAATTTAAGAATTTTTATTTATAAATCTTTAAAATAGAACACTTTTAAAATGTTTAAATTAAAGATTTTTTATTTGTTTCAATAAAAAAAAAATTCTGTAAATTTAATGCTTTTTTAAAAAATAAATCAACCCTGTCATTTTTACTGGTCACAATTGAATTTAAAATTGCAAATCTATACAACTGAATAAATTTCCATTTAAAATCTTTAAAACTGAATATTACAAAGAAGGCATAAAAAAAGAAAAAAACATTAAAAATTCCATATTTTAAAAGAATTTTAAAAATGGAATATTTTGGCATTCTGAATTTTAACAATTCAAGAATTTTCAACTGTGACTCTTCCAAATTGTAGAGCTTTTAATTATAAATCTTTAAAATTAGAGTTTTTTAAGTTTAAAAGTTAAATTCTGATCGCTGCAAAGTTCCTAATTCCATTATTTTAATCATTTTGGTCAATTTGTAAAAGTGATTTCGCAAATTTCTTAGATTATCTGAAATTACTCTAATTAAATCATAATTTATTATTGAATTTTTATTTATTTAGAAATTAAAATTGTTGTTTGAAAATTGGTGTCCGCAAGATCGCCACCATGAGCCACTCATTTCCTTTCACTTTCCCTCCTTGGAAAAAAGTACGAAAATTGTATGAAATTAAATTATTAATAATTTTATAATAATATACAAAATATAATAGTTAAATTATTTATATTTTATAGTAATTTAAATTGAAGCATACAGGGTGTCACAAATGTCCTTTCAACTTTTAGCGAAGAATTCAATGAATTTAATTTTGATTTTGACGATGACCTTCAAGGTTTTTTCAGGTTCAACTTGGAATAAAAATTAAAACTGCCTTTTCTACATCGGCAATCGATAGAGCGGTAAATTTTACGTTCAAAAAATATATACCCAGGTCATAGGTACATTGTAATCCTAAAGGTCACTCGAAGGTCATTTAAACTTAAATAGAGTCTGCATATCTCTGGGTCAAGGTCATGATTAAGGTGACTACTGAATAGGCCTTGTGAAAGTTAGTAACTTGGCTCGTTTAGAAAAAATTTTAATTTTCTATTTCCAGAGGAATTCAATTGTGACCTTTATTTTGGTGTTGACGATGATCTTCAAGTTTTTTTGAAGGTCAATTTTTCTTCTTCGATGGAAGCCCCCTTTTTTATATCGGCAATCGATATATCTGTAAATTTTACGTTCGAACATGTACACAGAGCATAGGTCTAATTTGACCTTGACCCTGAAGTATCCAGACCTTGTTTATGTTTAAATGACCTTAGAATAACCTTTAAGGTTATAAGGTATCCATAACTTGGTACATATTTAAATGTAACATGTCCCGCTAAATCGATTTCCAATATAAAAAGTTTTTTTTATTTTAAAAAAGTTGACCTTGAAAAAACTTTGAAGGTCAAGGTAATGATTTTGACCTTGACTCAGAAGTATCCAGACCTTGTTTAAGTTCGAATGACCTTAGGGTGACCTTTAACGTTAGATTGTACCTATGACCTGGGTACATATGTCAATGTAACATTTGTTACCTCCAAGTTTTTTTGAAGGTCAATTTGTTCGATGGATGCCTCCTTTTTTACATCGGCAATCGATATATCTGTAAATTTTACGTTCAAAAATGTACTCAGAGCAAAGGTCTCATTTGACCTTGACCCTGAAGCATCCAGACCTTGTTTATGTTAAAATGACCTCCGAAAGACCTTCAAAGTTAGAATGTACCTATTCCCTGGGTACGCCTGTCAACGTAAACTTTCTCACTCAATTATTTTCCGATATAAAAAGGGGATTTTTTCATTAACAAAAAAAGTTAACGTTGAAAAAACTTTGAAGGTCATCGTGAAGTTCATGATTAAGGTGACTACTGAATAAGCCTTGTTAAAGTTAGTAACTTGACTCGTTTGGAAAAAATTGAAAACTTCTATTTCCAGAGGAATTCAATGGTGACCTTTATTTTTATGTTGATGATTTTTTTAAGGTCATTTTTTTCCTTCGATGAACGCCCTCTTTTTTACATCAGCAATCGATATTTCTGTAAATTTTACGTTCGAACATGTACTCCGAGCATAGGTCTAATTTGACCTTGGCCCAGAAGCATCCAGACCTTGTTTAAGTTTAAATGACCTTAGAGTGACCTTCAAGGTTAGAATGTACGTATGACCTGGGTACATATGTCAACGTAAAGTTTCCCGCTCTATAATTTTCCAACATAAAAAGACGTTTTTTCATTTAAAAAATTTGACCTTGAAAAAACCTTGAAGGTCATCGTCAAGATTAAGCTATCCCGGCACTTTGGTGACATCCTGTTTATTTGAATTAAATAAGTAAGCCATCAAAATAAGGATCGTGTAAAAAGTGCGCTATTTTTGCTATTTTTTGAATGAAGAAAGGAATCTTCGATTTTTTTTTTTACAGATTTGGTAACACAGGCGAAACCAAAGCTACGAGTAGCTGCTCAGTATGCCAAAGTCGAACTGGTCCCACCGACTATTGGTGAAATTCCCCAGATTCGCTCCAGTATTGGTAAGTTGATTCACAGTGCAAAAACTGGCCGATATCGCGAGCTCATTGTGAAGGAAGCCTGGTTAAACACCCTCGTCTGTATCGAAGTTTACTGCTGGTTCTTTATCGGCGAATGCATCGGCAAACGACACCTCATCGGTTACAATGTTTAGAAATCTGTGTATCAATTCGCTATAGATAATTATGTAATTAATTCAGAGATATTCCAATAAAGCTGTGGTCATTGGCCAAGTAAACTGAATCTCAAACCTTGTTTCTTTTTTCAATTTGAAGGTTGGCAGGTGTGAAAGGTGGGGAAGGGAAAAGAGCATAATATAACCTCACTTATTCCGGAATGTAATAAATGCGAGATTCAGTGAACTATTTTTTATAAAATTTAAGAAATTAGTAAATCAAAAGTTGGAACTAAATTTGTTTTAAAAAACCCTTTGAGAAGATTTGAAGTTTGATAAGCGGTTGAAAGTTGAAAATTGATCAGGCATAGGAACTTCTGGTAACAAATCTGACTTCCGTGCCAGGCCGATCTAGGGTCCTTTCTAGTTAGTTTAAAGTTATTCAGTTTGTCATTCTAGTGGATTTCGAAGTTATTAATGTGCCAGCACTGAATCTGAAAAATCATCATGTACAATCATTTAACGAGGTCAGGGGACTTTAATACCCGATTGAAGAAATTTCCACAGCCTCTTTTCACAATAACTCCTCTGAAAACATCTTCTTTTGCATACTGCGTAAGCCTGAAACGGTACATATTAAAAGGTGTATTCGATCTTTAATTTTTAAGTACGCTAAGTACATCTACGAAACAAAAAAGTATACAACGTGTCAAGCGTGGTAAAAATGTAAGTGCCCGCATGCTCGCTTTGTGAATTTAGTTCTGCCAGGAGGCACTCACGCCGCATCGGTCGCTCCATGAGCAGCCATATTGCCAAAATTTGTTTCCACTATTTAACACGTACCTTCACCCCCGTGGTGGCCATGCTGTGGCGCCAGCTGTGCATTCGACCTGCCCTATCCGAGTAGAGTTCTAAAATGTCCAAGAATATAATTTTTTTTAATTACAGAGTTGCTAAAGGTCAGGCAATTCCAGAAAGTTAGGGAAAACCTGTCATAGTTCAGAAGTTCAGGAAAAAGTATTTTGTTTTTGTTGACAATTCAAACTATTTGGTTGAAAATTCATTTTAGTCTTGGAAGTGGAACTACTTTGTTAAAAATTAATTTATTTCGTTGATGAGTGAGTTAAAAATTTATATTTTTAATTAAAAATTGAACTTTTTGGTTGAAAATTACTTCTTTCTTATTTAGAAATAATTTTTTCAAACTGAAAATGTAACTGTTTGACTTTTTGTCGACAATTTATCTTCTGCGATAGAAATTTAATCTTTTTGTTTGAAACTATACTAATTTGTTGGAAATTGTCTTTAATTTGATTTAAACCTAGTTTTTAAGGAATATTTAACTAATCTATTTTTATTTCTCTGTTCATATTTTTGTTTAAAAATTAATTTCTTTGTTTCAAAGTTGATCTATTTGTTGAAAATCCGTTTATTTTTGATGAAGAATCTATTTTACTAACTGAAAATTTAGCTATTTTATTTCTAGTAGAAAATTTATTTTTTCACTTGATAATTTATGTTTTAGGTTAAAAATGAATTTTTTTTAGTTGAAGATTCGTTATTTTAGTTGAAAATTCGCTTTAATTATTTCATTTCTTTTTGAAAATTTACATTTTTTGATAAAAAATTAATCTTTTCCGTTTAAAAACTATCTGTTTTGTAGAAAATTTAACTATTCTATTTTTTGGAAAGAATTCATTTCTTTGGGTTGAAAATTCCACTATTTGGTAAAAAATTTATCAAAAGTTTATCATTTATGTTTTAAATAGAAAATAATTTAATTTTTCTTAAAAATCGTTTTTCGTTTAGTTTAGAATTTTATTCACTAACTTCAAATTGAACTATCCTAATTTTCTTTTTGAATTTATCTTTTTTAGTTGAAAATTCATATATTTGATTAAAACTCTTTTTTGGTAGAAAATTCGTCTTCGATTTAAAATTGAAATATTTTGTTGAGAATTTATTTTTTTTGTTCGATTGGTTTAATTGAAAACTTAATTCTTCTATTTTTGGATAAAATCATTTTTTTGAATGAAAAAAATATATTTTACTGAATTTCGTTGAAAATTGATCTTGTTTAGATAAAAATGCATGTACTTTGTCGAAAAATCGTTTTTTTTTTTTTAATTAAAAATTAATCTTTTGGGTTGAAAATTGAACTAAAAATGTTGTTAAAAATTCATATTTTTGGTTAAAGACTCATAATTTCAGTTAAAAATTCATTTCTGCGTTTTAAAATTTATTTATTTTTTAATATCATATTTTATGTGCAAAATATTTCCGCATGGCGGCGCTTCTCGCTAACGTGCTGCTGAAAGGAAAATTTTTTTAAAAACAATAATATTTAATAAAATGTAAGTCTAAAATGTTTAGAAGAGTGCCAAAATTTAAAACGATGAATTCGTAACTACAGCTGGCCAGTTTGTTTGCGAAAAACATTTTCTTCCCGATCATAGGTACACTTGTGCGAATTGTTTTTTTTTTGCAATGTTAATATCAGATATTTACAATATTGAACTTATAATAAACATCTATCATATATTACGCCTATTTAAAAAAATATATTTAATTTAGTGTCTTAACAAACTGAAAATTGATTCGGTGCGAATTCGCACCAGTGTTTCATTTGAGGGTTAAAAATGAGGGTATAATAAAACAGTGAAAAAGCTATGGGCATCTTATACTTTTTACACTAATAATTTAAATATTTTAATATTATTAATTTCTTTAATTATTTTCCTGTAATTTTTTCTATAATCAATAGAATATTTAGTTCTTCAAAGTAGTCAAATAGTAGTTCAAAAATTATAGGCCTATAATGACTTTTCTATAATAAACACTTTTTAAATTCAAAGTTAAATTATTTTAATTTTAAATAGGTTTAAAATCCTTGGAAAGCTTAAAATTTTATTTCAAAATCTTGAA
Source organism: Druon quercuslanigerum (assembly GCA_010014905.2). Taxonomy (NCBI): domain Eukaryota; kingdom Metazoa; phylum Arthropoda; class Insecta; order Hymenoptera; family Cynipidae; genus Druon; species Druon quercuslanigerum. The sequence continues at coordinate 1,714 of JAAAKG020133521.1, read as the reverse complement.
ACACCTACATGTTGTTTTACATTTATTCGAAATTTTAATTATCTTTGGAATTTTTCAGAACTTCTAAATATCCTTTATATTGATTCGAATTCTTCCTACATTTTTTTGAATCCTATAAGATGGAAAATATTGTTCACAATTTTAGAAATATTTTTAAATATTCTCTTGAAATTATTTCTTTAGAATAAAAAGCCATTTTCAATTTTTCTAGGAATCTTCATAAATTGTTTTGTATTCTTTTAAAGCGTTTCATAATTCTTAAAAAGCATCTACATTTTTTGTTTGAAATCTGCAAAAATCGATATTTTGTTTTGAATTAGACCGTAGAATATTTGCACCGAAATTTCGGTACGAATAGCCGAATTTTGTTGGTATACGTAGACATTTCGTTAACATTATTTTAAATCATTACAAATTTTTAATTAATTTCGAATTTTTGCATTTATTATACATAAAAATTGAACAATTTTACTTGTGAAATAAATTTTTTAAAATAAAACCATCAAAAGTTTAACGTTCAATGTTTAGTTTTCTGTTTTTTTTGGAATATTTGATTTATAATTATTACTGATTTTACATGAACAATCAAATATGTCTGAATAATCGGCAATTGTTATTTTTCTTAATTACCAAATTTCAAATTTTAGGCTAAACAATATTGTAAATTTAATAAAAGCTTTTAATTATGAATGTATTATTTTGAAGTTATTTTAAAATTGAAAGTAGTGTACAAAGTTTCAATCAAACGTTTACATTTTTTTAACTACACTAAAAATTTCAAAATTCCAAATGAAGCAATTTAATTTTTAAGTTTAAAATCTTAAAATTCGTAAATTTTGAACTCATTTTTGGAACCTTCTTGTAAAATAAGTAATTTTTTAATTGTTAATCCTTAATTTATATTTCAGTTTCAAAAATGTGTATTTTAAAATACTTTAAATGAAAAATGTACGTTTAGAAGTTAAAATTAAAATGTTGTAATTGAAATGTTTTCGATTTTTGCTTTGTAAAATGAATTATGCTATAATTAGAAAGGATAAAAATTCAACTGAGTATTCAAAAAACTTCTAAAAATAAAACTTGGATAGAATTTTTTTTCTTAAATTTGTAAAATTCCCGGTCAAAAAGAAATTCACGGTCATTTCTCGGTTTTCTAGATTTCTCGGGGCAGCATATACCCTGGTCTATATAGTAGTACTGGTTACTTATTTAATTATTTGATTATTCCTTAATTTAATTTTCACTTATCGCTGAAAATTACGTAAATTGAGAAATAATTATTTCACTGTATCCATTCTTGAATAGTCGTAATCAACACTTTAGAAACATTTTTACATACATTTTTATGTTTCTTATATTTTCTTCGTTGAATTTTATGTTGAAGTAGGGCCAGGTGCGAGAAGCGCCGCCATACGGCGAAATTTCGCACATGGAAACTCTTATCAATAAGCACCGGCCATCTTTTTTAGAGTCGGATAAAGTCATCGACATATAGAAATGGACTGATAACCATAGAGTTAATACAGATAGAGGCGACAAGCCATAGGCCACGGGGGTGAAGTTGGCATAGGAACTTCCGGTAACAAATCTGACTTCCGTGCCAGGCCGATCTAGGGTCCTTTCAAGGTACTTTAAAGTTATACAGTTTGTCATTCTAGTGGATTTCGAAGCTATTAATGTGCCAGCACTGAATCTGGAAAAATCATCATGTAAA
>JAAAKG020133520.1:0-14141 GCA_010014905.2 Druon quercuslanigerum | reverse complement strand
CAGTTCCCTCAAAGGTGGATTGGAAGAAGGGGTGAAATCGAGTGGCCTGCTAGATCTCCTGATCTGACGCCTCTCGAGTATTTTCTTTGGGATTATTTAAAGAGGAAAGTATATTCAACGCAACCCCAAAGCTTAGACGAATTGCAGAATCGGATTCTTCAACAGGCTACTTTGATTGATAGAGAGATGATTCGTAATTCTGTAACTCATTTTTACAATCGCATAGCTTTTTGTCAAGAAGCTCAAGGTTTTCAGTTCGAACACCTCCACTGAAGCGTGATAGGCAAGGGGACTCACGCTAATCAAGCAACCCAAAGGGAACAGAATTTATTACGTCCACGTCGTTGTTCCTGGGTAATGCTAAAGCTAAACGTAAACGTAAACTGCTTGGAAGAAACCTTGAAAAAACCTTGAAGATCATCACCAAGATCAATACAGAGATCATCAATGAATTTCTCATTGAAATTTACTTTAGGAATTTCACTGACCTCTTGGAAAACTTTGGTAATTTCAAATAACTTCTAACTGACCTTGAACGTTAAAATTGACCTATGACTTCTTTACGTACCTGAAGGTAGAATTTTCCGCTCTATCGATTGCAGATGTAAAAAAGGGGGGTTTTATTTTTAAAAAAGGTGACCATTAAAAATTCATGAAAGTCAACTTCAAGGTCAAAATAAAGGTCGCGATTAAATTCCTCGTTGAAATTTACTTCAAGAGTTACACTGACCTCTTGGAAAACTTTGTTAATATCAAATAACCTCTAACTGACCTAGTACGTAAGACTTGACTTATGACTTGGGTACGTACCTGAACGTAGAATTTTCCGCTCTATCGATTGCAGATGTAAAAAAGAGGTTTTTTAATTAAAAATAAAATTGACCTTTAAAAAGCCATAAAGGTCAACTTCAAGGCTAAAATGAAGGTCGCCATTGAATTCCTCGTTAAAACTTTTTTCAGAAATAACCTTGACTTTTTTGAAAAATATTTTACCTGAGGAAATATCCAACCGTCCCGGGACTTTTTAGACACCCTGTTTATCCTATGAGTACCATATTGCATGACAAGTTCACGTATTTTATACTCTAATTTATTTTTTCCTATTTTCTAAAAGGTACGTCTTTGCACCGAAAACGTGAATAGATGGAAGCGTCCCAAATGTATACATGTAAAGACGGCATCTGTTTTAATTTTATCATTCACAGGTGGTAGTGTACCCTTAATAATTGCCCATAATAATGCCTTAATTATTACATCGAATAAAAGAATACTTATCCATCAATAGTGATATATTTTGTGTTATATTTACCCATAGAATTGAGAATAACTGCAAAATGAAAGATAAATGCGTGAAAAATCCTCATATTTTCTAATGAGAGGAAAAAATATTGAAGTATTATTAACGAATTTGATGAACACTGTAACTAAAGAATATAATCGTACTCTCGTAGATTATCGTTACCATCATCGTCACGTCATTTTTTAATAAATTATTCTATGATAGCGCTAAATATATTTTCCCTCAAAGTCATTATAATGATATGTAAATATTTAAGAAATACAGGCGTGCCGCTGGTAACACAGGCCTACAAAAAAGAAGTTGTCTGTACTTTGCACCTGACCGGTGTGTCCTTATGTATTTTGGGCCACTGAATCCGAATCCGACCTCATAATTTCCCCTACACGTCAGAATTTTCCCCTAACCTAGGGGAAATGTGTAAGATTTATGGTTTTCTGAGTTCTCTGAACGTCTTTTTTTAAGTGGCAAGTCAATGAAAAAATACAGTATTTTCATGTATAGAGTCGGTAGATATATATATATGTGTGTCTCAAGTTATTTGAAAGTGTTACGAATTTCCCCTAGCCTAGGGAAATCGATGAAAAATTAACCAAAATTTTCGGGTTTGCTGGATGTTGAAAAGAGACACGCAAGACTCCCATTTTTATAACGACTACTTTTTTCAGATATTTTTCTGTCTTTTTTCAAATTCTAAAAGGTTTCTAAATGTTAGAAGAAAAAGGAGGCACTGTAGAGTTTTTTTATTATTAAAAACCTCGAGATGAATATAAATAAAAAGCATTTTGACGGCTACTATTGCCAAAACTAATTTGTATCATCAAATTATGTTGCACAGGCCCATAACCTCTGTAAAGTCACAAGCTTTTGTTCGTTTTTAAAGGTTTCCTCTAGGCTACGGGAAAATTTGTGGCACTGCAAAGTAATTTTAAGTACTAACAATAATTTACCAACTTAAGATATAGAAAGATACTTTATTTTTACTTACTTTGACCTAGATTTTACACATTTACATTATGCCAGGGTAAAATTTTGACGTGTAGGGGAAATTTTGGGGCCAGATTAGGATTCAGTGGCCCAAAATACATTAGGATACACTGGTCAGGTGCAAAGAACAGACTTCTTTTTTTATGGGTTGGTGTTATCAGCTGAACGCCTGTCTTTCTTAAATGTTTACATATCGTTATAATTAGTTTCAAGGATAACTATATTTAGCGCTATTATAAAATAAATTATAAAAAATTAGAAAAAGTTATAAAAATCATTTGCTGGGGTCCAGCACTTCGACATTTTTTATCTAATTTGATTCAGCTACAATCTAGATTTCAAGATTTGAAGCAACTCAAATCAATCAAATTTCCAGGAATTTCACAAAATGTCAAGTACTCCATTGGCAGTTGCGGAATTTCCATTGATTTCCACTTTCTCTCTGAGTAATACATTTTTTTATAAAAGTTCTTACTTTTTGTATGGTTGGTCCCAATTGTGGTTCCTAATTTTCAATTTATTTATCACTTTCACGCAAAGATGAACAATGAATGATTTTCAAAAATTGAACGCTTTCTTAAAGTTAATTTCGGAAATCTTAGAGAGCTTCAGTCGACATTGAAGACGTCTAATTTTATATAAATACCTTACCCTGGCATAAAATATTTGCGTAAATGAATACAGTCGACCCTCGGACACTATAACTTTGGAAACTGTCACACCTCGGACACTGTGGTCAGCTGTTTCGCGGAAACTGCAAGAATCAGGTAATTAATCCAGGGCCGAGGCATCCTCGAAGCCCCGTCACTCCTGTAACTCCACGCCGATTGGACGAGGAGTTAGTTTACGTACGCTTACAGTGTCCCAGGTTCGATTGTAATGAGGTAACTTCCCCAAACCCTCCTTATTAACTGAAGTTTGTTGGGACGGACGTTATAACTACAGTTTTCACCACATGAAGAATTGCTACCTAACTTGCACATGATTTCGACTCGCAAAATAAACTTATTGTATAAAGGTGGTAGTTGGGCGTATAATCTAAACAATACAAAGAATAAAATAGCCTCGGAAAGGACTAAAAGTTTAATTGACAAAAGGCATGCACACAGAAAACGTAAAGGTCAAGTTTTAGGCGACGAATGGAAAGTGGGTGTTTGGAATTCTATGCGGGTGAATGATTTCAAGTTCAAAGAATTACGAGAAACTATGCAAGTAAGGAAACTAGATATTCTATGTGTACTTGAAACAAAGAAAAAGGGATGCGAAAGTCGGGACATAATAAAGGGGTTGTTGAAAGGCGGATTCAAAATATCGTCAGGAGTAGATAGATTTTGAATGAAAGAGCGAAGCAGCATCTTGGAGATAATGATTTCGTATCTCCCAGATTGCCCTGGGCTAGAATGAAAGTAGGAATCAAAAAAATATTTATTATAGCATGTTACGCGCCAGTTGATAGTGATCCCCGAGAAGTAAAATATGCCTTCTGGGAATTTTGGAGACCCAAGAAAAAACTATAACGGAGATAAATTAGTTAGCTTATGCATATGTACACCTGGTCTAAAGGAAATATACACAGTATAATTGACTCTGTTGTAGCTGATGAAAGATTAAGAGAGCTAATCAAAGATACAGGGGTCATAAGGGGTTTTGAAAGCAATGCCGATCATTACCTTCTGATCTCCAAAACTAACTTAGGTCGGGGATGAAGAAAAAAGAGAACCAGGAAATCAAAACAAGCGCGAATCAAAATTGAGAACCTACAGAAACCGGGTGTGCGAACAGATTTCCAAAATAAGATAATCGAAAGCACATGTAAGGCAAGTTGGGAGACGCTTTTTCGAAATAAAGATATAGAAGCCGCATGGACTATGTTCCGGGATATCATTGTTAGATGTGCGATCGAAGTGTGTGGTACCTCGGTCGTAGGAAGAATGTCTGGTGATGCATGGTGGAATTATGTAATTGAGGTTGCTGAAAAAACAAAGAAAGCAGCGTACAGGAGTTTGAGAGTGGGAAAAAAGTTTTGTATGCATCTGTTGACCTAGAAAAAGCTTTCGATAAGGTAGATAGAAGTAAACTTTGGGAAGTCCTGAGAGAGTACGGAGTAAATGGATGGCTCCTACAAGCTATATGAACCAACTTAAAGCTATATATACGGGTGTTAGAGCGAGTATAAGGTTAAATGGGAAATAAAGTGACTGGTTCGATATTATGCAAGGCGTTAGACAAGGATGCGTTATGTCTTCATGGCTATTTATATTATTTATGGAAAAGTGTTTCAGAATAGCTCTTTTCGACGAAGAAGATGTGGAATTATGAACAGTAAGGGTACGTGGGTTAGCGTTTGCAGATGATAAGGTTGTTATGGCAGAATCTATCGAAGACTTGCAAAGAATGTCGAATAAGCTGAATGACAGCATGAAGAGCATGGGCCTCAAAATTAACGTAAATAAAACAAAAACTATGGTGTTCAAAGAAAAGAGTGAGAAAACAATATGCAACATTTTATTAAATGATGAGAGAACTGAACAAGTCGATGAAATCATATGCCTTGGTAGGTTATTTGCTAGGGACGTGAAGATAGATGAGGAGTTAGATGGACGCATAATCGAAGGTAAAAAGGTTATTAAAGTAATTAAGGCGATTGACATGTGATTTCGGCGCATAATGTGCAGGAAAACTTTCATGGACATAGTAAGTAACGATATAATCCTTGAGGAACGTGGTGCGGAAGAAACGCTAGTTGACATATGGGAAAGAAATCGGTTAAGATGGTTCGGGCATGTTGAGAGAATAAAGGATGGCCGACTAACGAAACAAGTATATCAAGGTAAAGTAAATAACAGCATGCCCAGTGGCAGACAGAACGGTTAGAATGTCTAAATGATACCCTAAGTAGAAAAGTATGGCGGAAAATATATAATAAGAAGAGTGTGAGTAGAGTGAATGACGCCTGAAACAAAAGACTTTGGATACTAATAGACTCAGGTAAAGAACCTCACATCACGCCTTTGTGAGGATATTCAAGTGGGGTGATTGCTAGAGAGATTAATCAGTTCAGTGCTGCGCAATGAACGTGTTATTTAAATAAATAACACGAAAATGCTAGATTAATCTAAAAATTCTATATTCCCTTCCGCACACTAATCCCTTCCCCACTGAGTGAGTCACGCCTACCCCGAAAGGGAACAGCTTAATAGTGTTATAATAATAATACTTAAAGCGAGAGGTTGGAGAGAGTTTACAAAGCTAAGGACACAAATTTCCTGAAACTGAAATTCCTGGAGTTTACTGATCGAAGATCTGCTACTGATAGAAATGTCACGAGAGGAAAGAAGACATCAAATAAAAAAGCCTCACAGGGTCACTTGTGGTTGAAAGAGTTCAGAAGTTGGAACTATAGAAAATTAATGCGTTTATTTATTAAGGAAAGAAAGCGTTGCTCGCTGCCCTCGGCAGACTGGCGCGGAGCTGATTAGTCGAACGATGAAATGGAATCACAGCCTGGCGGTGGGGACTGGCTACCGAGTCCACTACCTCGAACTTGCTGAACATTTATAAAATTTAAACAGGTTACTTAGAACTACTTTAGCTTTAATGTTTTGTAAGCGAAAGGTGACTGAGCTCAATAAAGATTGTTTATTGTTATTCCTAAAAATGTTTTAAATTGAAAGTTGAGATCCCTGAATATGGCCAATGAGTCAGAGGGAGCAGGTAGCTAGAAGCGTAACACGCCGGTAACACGTGATCATGCACTGTTTACGTGCTGGCCAGAAAATTTTCGGTCATTACCGGCAAACTGAACGAGAAAGGGAGAGTTAAGGTAATGACTAATTATATTTGTAGGATATTGATGCGACTGCAGAACAAAAACAATATCATATTGTACATTTACAGTTTCTTAACTTTAATTATGGTGTGCAGGATTTGTGTTTAAATTTGATTTCCACGCACTACTCTATAATTTTGTAATAACGAATGATTTTTGTCTATGGAAATTTCTTTGATTTCCTCCCGGCTTAATGCTACAATAGAGCCACTTTCAATGCTCATTCTTGCCTATATTATAAGGCTAAAAATAAGGTTTTATATTTTTCGAAAAATGGAATTATTACCAGAGAGTGGTAGAGCCCAGTCTGAAGTAGCTTACTGAGCCTAGGCTCTTTTCTACTCACACGAGAACATTGTTATGTGACATTGAAGAATTCGAGAGAAAAAGGTTATTTACCTAATTAAAGTCGTTGATCTTGATGGTTTGGAAACCAGCTTAAACTACGGGCGCACTTTTCAACACCAAATAGGTGTACGTGAGGGCTGTAAAGGAATTGGAGAGTTGTAAAATGGAAAATTTAAATTCTTAGGGGACAAATTAAAACGTCGATTTTAATTCAAATCAAGTGTTAAGAAAAAGAAAAATTCTGCTAACATAGAATTTGTTAACATTACAACATATAATTTTCATGACTGAAACTTTTTATTTAAAAACAATACACTTACCGCATTCAGCCAATTTTTTAAATTACAAAAAAAGAAAAAAATAATTTTGTTGTCAGCAGATCTTTTATTTTCTTGATCTTCAAAATGAAAGTGGGTATATGTTTTACACAAATAAAATATAATAAATATTTTGGAACGTCACCTACTCATTGAGGGCGTAACTTTCTTCGCAAATTTTATATTTCATAAATAGTTGGTCGAAGAATATTCGAAGATGGCCCATTTAGGAACCTAATTTATCCTGTAGAAATGTAAACGAGTTTAATGTGATTTAAATAAATTCAATAGCATTTTACAGAATATAAATGAAATGTATCCAAGATATAGAATTTCAGACGAATGAAATGATTTAATGGTTGACAGACAAAAAATTGACAGCTGTAAGTCGAAGCCCAGTCAATTAATTTTGTTTAGGGATATTAAATTATTCAAGAAATGGCTTAGTAAATTAGTAAAATGCTAAAGCACAATTTAGTTAAGTTTCAAAATTTTTAATGACGTTGTTACTAAATTATAAAGAAAAAGTACGCAAAACTACTTGACATAAGCCTGCCTTAATGTAATAACTTAAAATGAAGAATTATTTAATAAAATTATGTAAGTATTTGGACAATTACTTCAAAGTTAGCCCCACAAGTGTTTTATCTGGGCATCCTGCATTTTGGTATAGTTGGTTAGCCATACTAAAATTTTCTTGAGCGTCTGGCTCACACGATAAGTGGCGTCTACAAAAATTGCAACAGGCGTGTTTTCTCATAAATATATCATCATAATATAACAAATTTCTAAACAATCATTATAAGATAGAATAATGTTTGTAAAATTTTGAAATAATCTTTTAAAGTATGAAAGATTCCTAGAAAGTCCCGCAATACCTCAACTTTTTGCGAAACGTCTGCATCAGTTTATTGCATTCTGATTGCCAACCATTTATTACATTCCCGTAAATTTTCTGTATAATAAACAAAATATTCTGCATTATCTTTTAAAAGAATAAAAGTTTCCGAAAATTATAAGAAGTACCTGTATTAGATGAAATGTTCAAAAATATCATCCAATTAATAATGTGCCTTTATATTTTTGAAAAGACAGAAATTGAAAGGACAATCGAGAAATTTTTTTGAAATTGTAACTGAAATACGAGTAAAGATTGTTCAACAAATTTTCAATGGCTTAAGAAACCTTAAGGAAATCCCAATTTAAGAAATTTTGAAAAACTCCTGAAAATTTCTAAAAATACTCTAAAATTTTAGAAGAGTTTGTCGAAACTTCTTTCAAACGCAAAAACTATATAATGATTTTTAGAAATGCGCGAAAATTCAGAAAATTGCTATAAAATTTCAAAAAATAATTTTTTTGGTACAAAATCCGCGAAAAAATGAAAAAAATGTCGTAAGCTAAAGAAAAAATTGTACCTAGTATCTCATAAAATATGAATTTTGAGGTATTTTTAATAAATATGAAACTTCAACAATATTCAGTAAAAACAGGGAGGGCGTTTAACACGCAAAACTGTGACCGCAGATCTGCCGGTTATGATGATAATTATGGTAAAATCAATAAGCCTTTTCCCTTAAATTATCACAAAAAAACTCAATAAATAAAAAATTATTTTTGTTGTCAATTAACTAAATCACATACCTACCACAATCGACTTTGGTTCCTGGACGGGACGGCTAAAAAATCCAGAAAAATAAAATTCCTAATACTATAAAATTCCCGATTGGGAAAATTTTCAAATAATAACATTTCCAAGCAATAAAATTTTCGAATTAGAAAATTTCCGAATGATAAAATTCCAGAGTTTTATTATTTCCAAATAATAAAAATCGGACAGTTTCTAATATTGTGGAATTGGAAAATTCCCGCATATAAGTTCGAGTAGATCAGGCAGGCGATGGCGCTTCTGGATTGTAGCATAAAAGTTTCAGGCACAATCTTCGCTGCGTCTTTTTTTCGCATTATTGTCGTCTTCTGTCTAGAAAAAATCTATTTTGTTAGTTGAATAATTTATTTATAGCACATAAATGTATACATTTTTACTAAGAAAATTAAAGTGACTGGAAATCTATTGTAATACAATTTTTTTGATACATTTTATCATTTCAAAGTATACAGTTCAAAGCAGTGTACTTTTTCCTTTAAAGAAGGCATTTAAAATGTTTATCTATGAATACTAAAAAAAAATTATGCATAAGCTACAAGCTAGAAGCGCATACAGTCAGAGAGAGACTCAGCTAGTTGGTTAATACATTTTAGGACCTAAAAGTTTGCCATTGATATTTATTTAAAACTTTTTTAATTCATTATAAACCAACTAGGCTTCAGATGAAATAAAAAAATGTATCTTTAGGTTCCTCTCTTAAATATCCAGAAATGACCTTTTTGTGCTTGAAACCATTTTATAAAAAATAACATTATTTTCAATGTTATGCAATCTTTATATTTAAACAAATTATCTGAATGAAGAACTAAAAACGTAATTGAATTCCCGTCCGAAATATTTAGGTGAGCCTTTTTTATATTAAAGCGCTAATTCAGTGTTAATTTTGGTAGTTAACAAAAATAAAGAATGAATTTGCATGGTGCCAAATATGGATCTATAACTTCCATAATTAGTTATAAGCAAACTAAACATCTGATGAAAAAATGAAAAACAGTTCTGGAATTGGTTTCAATTTTGGTTATCTTTTCTTTAGGAAGCCTAATTTGTTTAAAAAATTGCCCAACATTCGGAAATTAGGTAATTGTTCAAAAATGACTTCAAAAAGGCGCACCTAGGTGTTTGGGAGACTTAACCCAAGTTGCTTTTGGTTTTTTCGTCTGATCTTTAGTTTGCTTATAATGTATTGCAAAAGTTTTTTATCCACATCTGTCTACAAGTTTGAAAATAACTAGATAACTTTAGAATTAAGAATATTAGAACTTCTCATCACCAACAACATTGTATTATACACCAAACTCTCGCTTTCAGTCCAGTGTCAAGACCTGCCTTCAAACAGCTTTGGATTCAATGAGTAGTCGAGTGCTATGGCCCTTCCTAAACAACTGTCGCAACCACCCTCTCCCTGCTCTTCTGAGAAAGTTTAGGGGCCAGCAGTACTAAGAAGGCCGAAAACGGAGTGACTGAGAGCGGGAGTTTGGTGTACTTTGAAAATTCTTTAAATTGAGTTATGCTGTAGAGGATATGTGTTTACATTTTGTTCACATTTACTACTCTAAAACACTTTGAGATTGGGTAAGGACTGCCTACTGGAGTTTCCTCGATTTCCGTTCGGTTCATCAAGACAACCATGCCACTGACCAAGTTTATTTTCACCCGTTTTCGAGCTGCAGTTTTTCCGTATATTCCACGAAGAAGTGTATTATTGCGCTCCAATATCGCCATGACGTATAAAGTAGATGCTGTTAAAACCAGTCGCTCTTCGGTTGGCACGGGCACACGGGAACCACGTCCTGAATATAATTCGATTGGTTTATCGGTAGGAAAAGTGTATCTACGAATTTCGAAGCAACGGTGAGGGTTCACATGAGGAATAAGTCTAATAAATCCAAGCTGTTCAACTTCAAATCCAAGTATTTTTAAAGAATGATGACTTGCGTTAGGAGACCTGGACCTGGCACGTAGAGGAGGGTCGTCTAGCGGTCGAGAACTTTCAGGATAACAATCTTTTTCAAAAGAATAAGAAGTTCTGGAACCAGGAGAAATGGGAACACACTCTACATCAGGCATGCGGTCGTACTGTGTACTCAACTCTGCAACGGGAAACAGAGTATTTTAATTTTTCGTTAAAGAGCACCATCCTCTCTGGGTATAGGCTGCATGGAGTTCTCAAATAAAAATTTAGAAATTTATCACAACACCCACTTGCACAAGTGATATTGTACCCATTTTTCACGCGAAAAGTTTATCTGTGCAAAGATTTGTGGTAGGGTTAGACCGCGGCACGTTGTCACATTGGCTTGCTTTAATGAAAAATGACCAGAGAGCAGCACTAGTCATTCCCAAAACGTTTCTGTGCATGCCAACTCTTAGTATGTTAAAAACATCGCAATTTCACCAGCTATGCTAAAGGCAAATTAAGTTGAATATTTTCTTCTGTAGTAAGTAAATTTGACTCTCTGAATTTTTACGGATTAGATATTAGGCATATTTTCCAGGAATAGAGGAACTTTATGTTATCTTAAATATATACTTTTAAAAATCACGTGCAATATTTAACCGAACGAATATCCTAAAAATGGCAGCCGTGAGCCTGTTTCAAGTAGAGAAATGATCCCGGACCACACTGTCACGAATTTCACGGAGCATGCTGTCACAGCTGTAAAATTTTCCAATAAATTCGTAAGTGATGTGAAAATTTTGATGAGTCTTTTACTTTATGGCCGAAATGCATTGCGTTTTGACGCTTCCTGTCGATTTTCAATGAATAAGTAAAATAAGATGACTAATAAAATGTTTCTGTGGAGGATTTTACTTACTTACATTCCAGAGCACTGCTGTAAGTTAATACTTTACCTAAAAAAAGTTTGGGTAGAACGTTTCATACAATTAAATTTTATTTAACAACATGCCCGGTCACGGGGCATGTTTTCATAAGTGACCTTTCGTTATTCATTGCGAATCAATAAATATAGCTTTGTGATTGCCTGAAATTCGGCAATGTCCAATGAAGCTGCGGGTTTACTTGAAACTTTGGCGTATAAAAGTCTTCTTGAATATCAAATGTAAAAATGACCAATTTTCGAGCCAAGCGTGTGACAACACGCCACGGTCTACCCTCTCTAAAGGCTTTATGGAATACTTAATCAGTACAAATTGATTATAAATTATTAGTGATATTTGTTTCCATGACAAAATGGAAAAAGTAGGGGATACTACCATAGAGTAATTATATATTACGTGACGTTGCAGATTCTCTGCAACTCACAAATTCAAATTTAAAATATAAAATTAAAAATTTGTATTGATTAACTTATTCTCGTGTTTACACTAAGAGTAAAGAGATTCGGCACGCCTTCATTGTGTCATATTTTATTGTATTCTCTTTTATTTGATGTAATATCCTATTATTCGGTTGTTCGTTTTTTGTATTTTTAATTTTAACTTTAAGAAGTTAAGGCTGTTTTCAATTTTTTTGTTATGCAATTTCTTAATTCCACGGTCTCGAACGAGAACGATGAGGACCGCCATCACCGTCACCTCCCACATAATTTCTGAAAATTAAATGGCTAATCCTTATGACATCCGGGACTGGATATCAGATTCGGTCATTAGGGATAGAATGGATTATCTCTTGTTATCGCTTATCCTTCAAACATCCAGAACAGAATATAAGACTCTGCCATTAAGGATAGAAAGGATTATTTTTTGTGTTATCGCTTTTTCTTCTGACATCCAGGGTAGGATGGTTGGTTCTACCCATAGGGACAGTAGGAAAAATTGTTTTCTTGTCGTCTGAGACCCAAGGTACGTTCCTGGTGAAGATGGACTGGACAGTTACTACTATTCTCTGAGAAGAATAGTGGGTGTGTATTTTTTTTCTCGTATACGGAGCATCGGAGAGACCTGATCGAGCCTGCAGCAAAGAATTAAAGGGCCTTTCGTTCTCCACCTCGTAACCAGGAGACAGCTAGCCCTGATAGATGAAATGGAAAACCTCTCGCCTTCCCGCCACAGCCCGGCTGATAAGGACTAGGAACAGACGAAAGGAGCGACAGGATGGGCGAATCAGAAACGAACCTCATCGGCCATACTTTTCCGACCGTTGTGAATTAATGGAATTGAGTGGTGAGTGTGAGCCTTCCCCCGAATTGTATGGTCGCTCCCGTTCTTAATATACGCCGGTAAGCGGAGAAATTAATTCTCTTTCGTTAGTGTACACTCGGCGTGTCAACACGTGTCCCGCTCCCGAAGTCAACGTTGTAACAAGGTAGGAATTGTTTTCTTTTAATGATTCAGCCAACTTACGATTAATTGTTTTTATATCTAATATTCACTTAAACTCCTTGGCTGAATCATTTGTAATTACATTGACTTAATGTTTGTCTTTCTTCGGGTGTTTTATACGATGGTGTGTTAATTTCTTTTTAATACTCTGGAGTGCCGAAATGCCGAAAAATTGATTATGATAAAAGTCAGTGTGTCTTTTAACCTTTTCGATGTTAACCCTTGCGAATTACGGGTTTATTAATATCCGTAATGTTACATTCAAATTATTTCGTAATTTTAATTCCCGCCCTTTTTTCTGTGCCCCTTGGCGATACTCTCAAATTACCCTGTAATTTGAATTCCTATAAAGTGACCATTTTTAAAACATGTTTGTTTCAGACCCCCCCCCCCCCCTTATTGAAAGAAACTATTAGGCCAACTCTTTTCTGTTACCTTTGGCGATACTTTCAAATTACCCTGTAATTTAAATTCCTATAAAATGACCATTTTTGAAACATGTTTGTTTCAGACCCCCCCCCCCCTTATCGAAAGTAACTATTGAGCCAAAACTTTTCTGTTACCTTTGGCGATACTTTCAGATTACTTAGTAATTTGAATTCCCATAAAATTACCATTGTGAAACATATTTTTTTCAGAAAAACTCCCCCCTTTATCGAAAGAAACTTTTAAGCCACCCTTTTTTTGTGACCTTTGGCCTGAATTGACTTATGTTACCCGTAACTTTTTCGATTGCCTTGACTTATGATAATTTCAAGAACTTTTTTTTAAATACGTAATTTACCAACCAATGGCGATTATCTTCACGCATTTATTGAAACCCTCGTCCCTGTGTTTTCTTTTTGAAAACTTTCCTTTTTTTCGCCTTAAATAATTCAAAGAACCACCAGTGACCATGATGTTATCTTGGAGATAGTTTGTGTGAATTTTACGGTTTAATTTTTAAGTGCTTATCCATGCATGTCATACCTGTTTATTGTTTTGTACCTTCGTATTTCTCACGATGGAAAATCGAGAAACATCGTTTGTTTTGTTTCGGTCAGGCAAAAGTCATTAAGTTAATAGCTTTTAGAAACCCTAATTTGTCACGTAACTGTCCATGGGCGATATGTGTATTCTGTTCTTTTTTTTGTCTACTATTTTCGCAGATGCTTATGACGCCGATATTTTTAGAAATAACTTTTAGTGATCTCACCCTTAATTTTCGCAATTTTATTGTTTTCTCTTTCACCCCTATATTAGCCCTTTTGTATATATTTTTTTAGATAATGAATAAATTGTTATTAATTATGAGGAGAAATTTGAGCTTTGTAATTATGAACCAGACCCTCTACCATTTTGAAATTAGACTGAGCTAGCAAATTTTTGTCCACCCTAATGTTTTCTCATAAATTGTTGTTGTTTGTCTTT
>JAAAKG020133519.1:0-14141 GCA_010014905.2 Druon quercuslanigerum | reverse complement strand
ATAAGCGCTTCCCAAGCTTCTTTACCTATGCTTTCTATTATCTTATTTTGGAAATCTATTCACACATCCGGTTTCTGGAGGTTCTCAATTTTGAATCGCGTTTGTTTTGTCTTCTGGGTTCTCTTTTTTCTCCATCCCCGACCTTGCCTACGCTGTGTTTCACTATCTACTCCTGACCATATTTCAAATCCGCCTTTCAGCGATCCGTTTTCTATGTCCCTACTTTCGCATCCCTTTTTCTTTGTTTCAGGTAATTCACAATATTAGTTCAATCAAGTTGAAACTTAGCAAGTTTCTTTATAATTAGCCATAGAATACTAACGAATAATTTCTTTTTTGATATTACCCCATAAAATGTATTGCAGGGTCCTAAAATACACCATAAGTTCAAAATTTCTTTTTGCGAGTCTTCGGCGCTCATTATGATTTTTTGCGGTTTTTAAAATAAAAATTGTTTCACATAGATGAAGTACTACTTTGAAAATTGTTTTTAAGTTTTGAGTTAAATTGAGGCAATAATCAAAAAATTTCCACAGAAATAAATGCTCACACACTTTATTATTATTTACAATAATATTCGCCTACAGTAATGCTAAAAATTGCAGTTTTTTCTAAGATTTGACACTTTTGGTCCACATATCAATTAAAATAAGGCAAAAACTAATTCAGGGTAATTCAAATTATTGCTTAAAAGTAAGTTATCAGTCCTAATAATATTTTCTTTGAACAATGTTAGAAAGCGGTTTAAGTTTCCTTAAATTTATTGAAAGTTCTTCGAAGCTCTTAAGATACCAAAGAATCGTTTAAAATCTCTGAAAATCTATTAAAATTCTTAAGAATCTTTGAAATAACCATAAAAGCTTTAAAATACATCCAAATCTATTGAAATTACATGTAATCTTTAAAAATACCCGAAAATATTTATAATTGTTTCATATCTCTCGGAATATTTTGAAATGCCTTGACCCAAGATTCTTTAAAAGCTCTCAAAATCTGTATTGGTTTTTCTTAATCTTTGAAACTACTTTAAAATATTTCAAATTCCTAATTTTTTTAAATTCTTTGAAATTTCGTGGGTTTTTTTTAATAGACGAAAACCATACGTAGCCTGTAAAATTCTCCCAAACCTTCCGATAGTGTAATTTTTTGGGACATGTGTCCCAATTTCTAGCTTAATGCCATATGTTTATGTAATTGAAGCGCCACCTCGAGGCAATTTTTTTTAGTGTGGCGGAAGATGAGCAAATATCTTTTGTTCTCCATATTCTGGGTTCAGCCCAGCTCCCGCAATACGGCCATTCTTTGCTCGAAACGCCGTAAAGTGTACGCCACAACAAATATATTTGGTTGGGAAAACCTGTTTTCTTTCGTGTGTATTTTGAGGCATAATTTCTATGTGTAGCACTATTCCTAGATAAGCATTATGCGTCACCTCAAAGTCGTTATGCGAACAAGTGATATACGACTTAGTTGAAGTCGGACTTAGTCTGGCTGGATCACCTAAAAAAAAACAAATTTGGAGATTTTAAAAATATTAAATATATTTTAAAGTATCTGAAGTTTTCGGATGGAAACCACTTAAGCTTCCAATATATAAAATGTTACAACTTAAATTTTATCTAATAAACTTGCGTTTGAAATTCGAAATTAAAGAAATCATAGTTAAACTCAAGAAAATTAAATTTCTATTTTAAATTATAACAAATTGTAACTGGAATTTTGTTTTTATTTTGTGGTAATTAAAATGATAAATTCTACTTTATGCCCTGAGGGGGAAAAGAGGAAGTTTTTCAACGAGTACTTAAAACATAAACAAGTGTTTTAACGGGAATTTATGGTAACTTATCATGAATTGCCCAAAACTCGATTTAAAAGGTCCATAATTTTTTTTTAATTTGTTAACATTTTCCTTCATTTATGGCAATGTTAGGGGTATGTATGGTGAATTATCTTAAAGTAAACAAAATTCAATTTTAAACATTTTTATGAATTTTCGAAAAATATGAAATTTTTGGGGATTCACGAGAAAGTAAATTAAATCAAATGAAATGAAATGTTTAAGGTCATTCTCCAAGTAGCCTTTAACGTGGAATTAAAAGGTGACCTTTAGCTTGACTTCGACCATGACCTTCAAAGTTTTCAAACTTTTACTTTAAAAAGAATGGAAACCCCCTTTTTCCTTTGGAAATCGATAGTGAGGTACATTTTACATTTAAATAATACCCAGATCATAGCTAAATATGTACAACTCTGGGACAAGGTCAAATCTAACCTATGACCTGAGTACATATTCAAACGTAAAATTGAGATCTCTATCGATTGGCGATGTAAACAAGGGTTTCCATTTTAATAAAATTTGACCTTCAAAAAACCTTGAAGGTCAATCTAAAGGTCATTCAAACATAAGCAAGGTGTGCATACCTCTGGGAATAGAAGATTTTCAAATTTTTTCCGTAGATAGCAATGTTATTAACTTTAACAAGGCGTATTCAGTAGTGATATTAAGCATGACCTTGAAGGTGAAGTTCAAGGTGTTTTCAAGGACAACTTAAAAAATGTAAACCCTATTTTTTACATCAGTATTGATAAAGCTGTGAATTTTATACTCGAATGTGTACTCAGGTCATAGGTACAATTTGACCTTGACCCAGACGCATGAAGATCTAGTTTAAGTTTAAAGGCTATTAGAGTGACCTTCAAGGTTGAAATATATTCATAACCTGGTACATTTTTGAACTTAAAATTTACCGCTCTACCCATTAGGGTGGTCCAAAAACACATTGCAACATTTTTTCATTTTAGAGGGTAATGCTACCCACCTTCCCAATTTTTGTTTCTAGTGAAAGAAAATCCGTAATTTTGTTTTGATCCGCGGCGCCAAAAATATGACGCAAAAATAAAAAAACTACACTTTTACGTATTGTTACTTTTTAGTCATTTACGTCGTCTTTTTCATACTTACAATTACTAATGGACAATTTGAGTATTTAATAAGACTTTTTAAACAATTGTAGATTCTTGCAACAAATGTGAATTTTTAAAAATTTTTTAAAGAAGTCAGTTTTGCTAGAGACATTATGTAATTATTTAAATAATTAATTATTGGTTATTTTCAAAATGTTCTAATTGCTAAAAAGTAACAATAATAATAGAGCAACATGTAGTTTCTTGACTTTTAGGACATATTTGGGGTTTTCGACCATTCAAAATTACCTTGAAAGAACCTTGAAGGTCATCATATAGATCAAAATATAGGTCACTATTAAATTCTTCGTTAAAAGTTACTTCAGAATGACCTTGACCTCCCTGAAAAATATCTTACCTGAGGTAATATTCATATGTATATATTATACAGCGTGTCAAAAAAGAAATAAAAACCTAAATAATTTTTCATTGGTGACCATGAATTTGATCTTCATTTAAACCTTAAAGGTTATTTCAAGATCACCTTGTTTTTTTTTAAATTGGAACCCCTGTTTTTGACAATAGCAATCGAAAGAGCGAAAATTTTACGTTCAAACATGTATTCAGATTATGGGTCAAGGATGACCTTGAACTTCAGCTGAAGGTTTTTTTTACTTGACCCAATCCTTACGGCTACAGCTCAGGTGTTTACGATCCATATCTGGGACAAAGCCTAAAAACCTGAAGCTAAAGATCAAGGCCATCCTTGACCCATGATCTAAATACATATTTGAACGTAAAATTTTCGCTCTTTCGATTTTCATTGTCAAAAGATCAAGGTAACATTGAAGATCAACACAGGATTCCTCGTCAAAAGTCACTCCAAGAATGACCTTGACCTTTTTGAACAAATATTTTACCTGGAACATTATTGAGGTTTTCATTAGTTTTTGGACACCCGTAAATGAAATATTATATTGATCAAAATGAAACTCACGAAAGTAAAGAAATATTGGCATTAGTGACCAATTGTGAGAAAACAGTCTTGAGTAGTATTTTTTCGAGTTAATAGGAAAGTAATGTCAAGGCTCAAATAAAATGTAAATCAGTGCCAAAAGTGTTGTGAGTCATAGGATATCACAGATGCAAACAGCTCCCAAAATTCTTCCATAAGGTTCTATAGGTATACGAAAAATCTAATAACTATTATTAATATTTCATATTTTTTTACCTCGTCCAAAAATTTTCAGAGGGTTTGGTGGAGGCCTAACTCCTATAACTTCTCCCCGCCTTTCGTTTCGATATGCGACACATCTTGCGTAACCGTTAGTACATTCTTGGGTAGCATAGTTAAATTTATCTTTTTTATTTGCCAAACTTGGAATATAAGGATCGAAATCGGGTTCATCTACAATTTCACAATGAGCTGTTCTAACTACACCATCAACCATGTGTGTAATAGCCATAACTTTCTTGTCAAAACATTCAAAAGTTGCTTGGTCTTGGATAACTTGAGGAACTGGCCCCTTTAGTTGTAGTGTATGTGGTCGTGCTGGTGATTGTTCAACAACCTGGCTTGGTTCTGGTATTTGTAAGCGACTTGGTTGTCCTGTTTGTTGTGGACTTGGTTCTCGTATTTGTAGTTGATTTAGTTCTCGCATTTCTAGTTCATTTGGTTCTCGCATTTGTAGTTGATTTGGTTCTCGCATTTGTAGTTGATATGGTTCTCGCATTTGTAGTTGATATGGTTCTCGTAATTGTAGTTGATGTGGTTCTCCTAGTTGTAGTTGATTTGGTTCTCCCATTTGTTGTCTATTTGGTTGTGATACCCGTCGCCGTTTTGGAGGTATTTCTCTTTGTTCACTTTGTGATTGTGCTGCTTCTCTTTGACGTTCTAGATTCTCAAGATGTTTGGTATACCATGTTGGCCGGCTTGTAGCATTTAATTCTGCAAAAAGAAAATAAAGATTATTGTAGCTTTGGAAAGAATAAATGTCAATATTAAAATTCAATAATGAAAAATTCTATATTAAAGCACCAACAATAAAAAACATTTTAACAGGATTTTTGTAGAAATCCAACAATTTGGAAAGATTTCCTTTTGGAACAACTAATTTTAAACTAGAAGATTTTTAAGGCATCGGGTGATCTGAAAATTTAACTTGTAAGAATTGGACACTTGGAAATGAATTTTAAAAACTATAGAATTGACAAGTTTCCCGGGAAAAAATGAGCACATGACTTAACCTTCACAACTTGTATAACGTTTTAACCCAAAAGTGGCACATGTTCATCTCTAATTATTTTTTAAAAATTTAATCAAACATTTTTAAATTAGACAGACTTTATTGAGCGATTATTATAAAAAAATTAATTACAATGTTATCCTACAATTTCTAATAATTTATAATATGATGAAATGTTTGTTTTAAAAAATATCACATCGAATTGAAATATGCATACTCATTTGAAAGTTATGGATTACTCCTGATTTCTGCAAACTTCTTTTTTAAAAAAGCATTAATATGCTTATAACACTCACACAATGTTTTTGCTATGAAAAATAATATTATTTGTCAACTACCTTAAATTTCTTGAATAAGGTAATCATTTCGTATGTTCTTTTAACACTTACACATCTTCGTGTTGAAACGCTTCATCATCTAATAACATTGATAAATAAACGCTTTTACTGTTATTAGCCACTAATTGAATATTTAATTAGAATTGAACACCTTTCAGGAAAAAATGCGTTAGATCAAAACTATTCAAATTTTCTGATTTCGAAATTCTTCCTTCGGGCTGAAGAAATTTCAATTTCAATATATTCAACTTTTCTAAGCATGTGTGCATTTCACTTAGTCCAAAAAAATATAATTTACGCACATTTTAAAAAAATCTACATTAAACAAAACACTCGAATTTGAATTCTTATTACATTTTGGATATAAAATCAAAAAGTTAGATTATTTTCAAAATTGTTCGGAACCTTTTTTTATTAGCTTTAAAATTATTACGTGACGCTATTCGTAGTACTAAGAAAGACAAACAATTTATCGTAATTACTTTTTCCTAAAAGAATAAAATGATCAGAGTTGAAGCATTTATAAAATTTTAGAAATTAATCGAAAATCCAAATTTGAGCCAACTAACACAAAATATAAAAAAAAACTTAAGAAAAAAACGGTGCTTTTTAAAAGACCTATAAGATTATCACAAAAACTTTTTAAATTTTCTTGAAAAATCCAAAATTTAAATTTAGATCGCACAAACATATACTCACTTTCTCATACAAAGCGCAGTTTTCGTTTTCAACATAAAAATTAAATTAAAAATAAAAAAGAATTTTTTTAATAAAATATATTTGTATTTTAATAGATATAGAACGGGTTATTTTGTTTTTATTTATCAAAATTGGTATTCATAAATATTAGTTCGAAAAATTTGAAACTTCAAATAAAAATATTAAAAAGGAGTTATAAAAAATGTTAAAAATAAAATTAACTAAATTAACTTCGATACGGCAAAAATTGAGTAACTTCAAATCTTAAGTTTTTGAAATTATATAATTATTTTATATAAAAACCATAAGATTTAAGTAATACCGAAGGGAAGTATAATAACGTTTTTTAAATAAAATTAGTTATGCTTTTAGAGTCTAAAATGCAATAACATGCAATAAAAATTTCTGACCTTCATCTTACTTTGAAATTAAATAAAGAAATTTAATTTTGTTGTCAAACTATGCAATATACGAAGAAAGATAAATTAAAAAAAGTTATGATTTTAAAAAATATATACAAATTTGTGAATAAACACTTCCGCATAGAAAGCAGAGTTTTCGTTTTAAACATACAAATGACATTAAAAATGAAAATGAATTTTTTTTTCAAAAACGATAAAAAGTACGAAAACAAATTGGTAGACTAAAGTAGTTCACAAAAAAAGATACAAATTTGTTTATTATTTATTTGTATTTTAATAGATATAGAACTGGCTTTTTTTATCGAAAGTGGTATTCATTAGTTTTAGTTCTAAAAATTTGAATCTTTAAATAAAAAATATGACAACATTTTTTATTTAAAATTAGTTTTGCTTTTAGAGTATAACATGAATAACTTGAAATGTAAATTTTTGACCTTCATCTTACTTAAAATTAAATAATTTTTATTATAAAATTAGGGAAACTTACCATGAATATGAATTAAAACTACGATCGCAGGGAGCAATATTCTGATGAACAGATTCATTTCTACGAGACTGAATGCGGAAACGCAGATTCATTATATTTTAATAAAGATAACACCAAAGACTTGTGGGGGGCTGGGTTCTGAACACCTCATCTAGGACATCCTGGTAACATTTACAAAATAGACGTTATACTTTTCTGAATGTATGCACAAATGAAAACACATTCCGGAATTAATTTTTAGCTACGCAAATAAAAATATTCACTGCCTTATGCGCAATAACTATCTGATTACTCAACCTCTTTCTTGCCGAGAAAACCTCGAGACTTGATCAAACTTTCAATGTTTTTAGACTACATAGCAGAGGCAATGAAAAATCTTCAAATTCTTTAAAGCCGGAACCCACACAAAAAATGAAAAATAATTTCCTAATATTTTAAAATGCTATTGGGAATACAAATTAGGATATTCTCAGTATTATATATAACTGGCCTTCTCAGGTATAAGAATATTCATCACAGACCATTCTTAAAAATTATTCTAACCATTTTTTATGTAACGAAAACATTTAATCATTTATTTTTAGTTTTTAGAAGTGTTTTTCTTCAAGAATTTTAAAATTTCTTTAGTATTCAATGTTTACTCGACCTTGTTGTCGAGAGTACCCTGAGACTTAATAAAGCCTTTAATGTTTGCACACTACATAGAAGAGTCAATGAAAGATCTTGAAATTTTCCAAATCGGGAACAAACACTAATAATTCAGAAAGCGTGAAAATTAATCATTCAAAACGTTAAAATGTTATTTGGAATTAAATGTTAGGATAACTTCTGAACATACATTCCCGACCTAGATGGGTTACTTACTAGTTTGGGAATTTTCTCGAACATTCTGTAGGGAAAACTCACCAAAATTTCTGAAATATTTGCTTGACTGGGATTCGTCACTAGGTTATTGTGGTATAATGTTTAAATTTTGAAGAATTTTTCCAACATTAAAGGGAAACATTGCCCAAAACTTGTGGAATATTAAAAAAAGCAATGCTCAGCTTGACCATAGTGCAATAGGATAGAAAATCCTCGCCCTTAAGTAACACTTTCTTAATCACGGTAGCCTCGGCACCAGATAAGTATGCTTTGCTTTGCCTGGACTGCTTGCTTAAACACTCGAAGCGTCGTTTCTGTTGTGAGAGAGTCGGCACGTCGCGCCCTGGCGGATTATCTTCCGAACTACCAGCTCAAAGAGGCAAGATTCAAATGAAAGTGATAGCGAAATTATAATTCATTATGATACAACAAATAATAATAAATTAATTCATATACGTCATAGCTGAATAATATTATTAAACATTATATTATTATTAGAAATTAAGGTTGGGATAAAAAATTTCTAATGATATAACCATTAGAGAAACTGTATATAAACTAGGTAACTATTTTACACAATTAATAATCAGCTGGGTTTATTTTTGTAAATTTATATCATGATTTAATTGTTTTTTTTCTTCGTTGCCCGTTCATGGTGTAAGGGGGAGGCGACCAACTTTATTTTCGCCCAGGGCGCCAAAACCCCTGAGGCCGGTCCTGTTAAGAGATATTCAGAAGCTTTGAAACGATATAAAATTATTTAAAAATTGTAAAAAAGTTTTAAAGAATTTTGTAAAAAAATTTTAAAAAGCTTTAAAACATTTGCAAGAAGGATCTGAAAGACTATAAGGTAATTTTTAAAATTAAGTTGTTAAAGTACCACAATACCGAAAGTATACCAAAAGTATACCAAAGTACCAAATTTTAAGCTAATTTTTCATAAATATTTTTTATCACACAACGTTCTGTAAATGTAAAATACACGAACTGTTAACAGGAATATCAATCAAATAATTTTTAAATAAAATTTTAATCGATTACAATTTTTCTTCGCGTCACTCTTTTTCCGCGCTCTGGACTTCTTTACAACTTTTTATCGCCAATATTGACAATTTTTTAATAATAACATTTTTTAAACTTTCGTGTAAGCTTAGGTTTTCAGGTGTGTTATACTAATTCACAACGTTTAAGATGGCCATAAAATGTAAAGTTTTTTGAAAAGTTACAATTTTTCATAAAGATAGAACTGAATTTTTTTCTTAAAAAAAGCAGGAAAAAGTTGTTTTCGGGACAGTTGTATATATAGTCTTAGAATTCCTCATGAAGCCTTAAAATTTGTGGTGTCAAAAAAATTTGCATGCTTCGATTTATCTTTCGTCAGATAAATTTTATGTTTCGTCAAATAAATTTTATTTCTACGTTAGATAACTTTTATGTTTTGTTAAATAAATTTTATCTTTCGTTACATAAATTTTATCTTTCGTCTGATAAAAGTGCTGCAGTGTTTTTACCCAATTGCAAGATAAAATTTATTGCTGGGATTTACTGTGTATAAAAGCCTGTAATTTTTAACCAATTCAGAATAAATGTATATGAGAACTTCAATGAATTCAAAACAATCGAAGTCAAATTTAAGATGTTTAAATCAATTAGAAAAATTATTCGCTGATGATAGATTTAAATAAAATTGGATTGAATTCGATGACATTTGGTGAATCCTGACATTTCTAGGATTTTTTAGGTATAGAAGAACTTCCTAACAATTCGAGGTTTTCCAGATTTTCCAGGTTTTCTAAATAGGGCCAAAAATTATTTTTCGAATTTTCATATTCAAATTTTTTCGAATCCACAAAAAAAACGGTTTTGTAAATTTTATTTAGAGCGTTCACAGAATTCATAGAATTCGCAGGATTCATGGAATTGAAAGAATTCACGGAATTTGTGGAATTTACAGAATTGATGAAATTCTATGAATTTAAGAAATTAACAGAATTCTTGGAATTCAAGGAATTTTTGACTTTATGCAGGTTTTTTTTTTTAATTTCATGCTCGCAGGATGATAGAAAATTGAAATTTATATGCGAGGAGTCTGAATTTTTTAAATAATTTGTTAATACTTATAAACAATGATGAAAAAAGCCTTTTTTGTTGAAAAAATTCATTATTGAAAAAACTTTCCATTATATCCTTATGAAAATGGACACATAAGGGTTTTTGGGGTCGCTCACTACGAATATGAACTCAGGTTTTAAAAATTCAAAATGGCGGATCCAATATGGATGCCGAAATCGGGAATTTTTTGGATTTTTTCTCAAAATTGGTATATAGGGGTTTATTGGGGTCAGTGATCACGAATATGAACTCAGATTTTGTAAATTCAAAATGGAGGATCCAAGATGGCACCCGAAACATGGAATATTTTTGGATTTTTTTCTGAAAATTGGTATGCATAGGTCTTCGGGGTCGCTGATTACGAATCTGAAATCAGACTTTAAAAATCCATAATGACGGATTCAATATGGCGGTTAAAATAAAAAAGTTTTATGAATTTTTTTAAAAATTATTATACAAGGATTTTTGGAGTCACTGATCACGATTCTGAACTTAGATTTTGAAGATTCAGAAAATTGGTACTAATATGGTGACCTTTAACCTTCAATTAGAAATTTCATAGTTGCATAACAGTTGCAGTTGATTCAATTTCAATTTTTTTAAATGCTTTTTATCTATTATAATTTGTTTTATTTTTTTCTTTTAAAATTTTTGAATAAGAATACATGCAAAGAATATAGACTGAAAAATTTATTGAACAGTATCTTCCAGACTTTATGGAAAAGATGATTGGACTTTTCGGCTGCCACATTGAATCCGCCATTTTGAATATTCCACATCTGAGTTCGGATTCGTGATTAGCGACCCGAAAAAAACCCTGTATACCAATTCTCAAGAAACAATAATATTCGCCTATAATAATGCAAAAAATTGCAATTGTTTTTTAAGAATTGACACTTTTGGTCCACGTATCACTTAAAATAAAGTAAAAACAAATGCAGGTTAATACAAATAATTATTTAAAAATAGTTATCATTCCTAATAATATTCTCTTTGAAAAATGTTTTAAAGTTCTTAAAATCTCTTAAGATATCAAAGAATCGTTTTAAATCTCTGAAAATCTATTCAAATTTTTTGGAATCTTTGAAAATATTCGAAAATATTTTTAATTTTTTCATATCCTCGGAATATTTAAAATTCTTCGAAGTATCTTAAAATACATGCCCTAGATTCTTTCAAAGCTCTTAAAATCTATATTGGGTCTTCTTAATCTTGAAAACTAATCTAAAATCTTTTATATTCCTAATTTTTTTTAATTCTTTGAAATTCCGTGGGATATTTTTAAATATACGAAAACCATATGTAGCCTGTAAAATTGTCGAAAATCTTTCGATAGGGTAATTTTTCGGGACATATGTCCCACTTTCTAGATTGATAACATATGTTTATGTGATTGAAGCGCCACTTAGAGGGAAATTTTTTTAGTGTTGCGGAAGATGACCAAATATCTTTTGCACTCCATAATCTGGGTTCAGCTCAGCTCCCGCAATATGGCTATTTGCTGTTCTGAACGCCGTAAAGCGTACGCCACAACAAAAATACTTGGTGGGGGTAACTTTTTTTGTTTCGTGTGTATTTTTAGGCATAATTTCTATGTGTAGCACTATTCCTAGATAAGCATTATGCGTCACCTCAAAGTCTCTGTGCGAACAAGTGATATACGACTTACTTGAAGTAGGATCTAATCTGGCTGGATCAGCTAAAAAAAAAATTTTGAGATTTTAAAAATATTAAAAATTATTTATTTTAAAGTGTCTTAAGTCTTCGAATGGAAACCACTTAAGCTTTCAAAATATGAAATGCTACAACTTTATTTTTTCTAATAAACTTGGGTTTGAAATGTGAAATTAAAGAAATCATAGTTAAACTCAGGAAAATTAAATTTTTATTTTAAAACTTGTACTACAAGAAAATTTTAGTTTTTTGGCAATTAAAATTATAAATTCTACATAAGGCCCTTAGGGGAAGAAGGGGGACTTTTTCAACGAGTACTTAATATATACACAAGTATTTAAAGGGTAATTTATGGCAACTTATCAAAAATTGCCCAAAATTCGATTTAAAAATGTCTATAAATTTCCTATAATTTTTGCATATTTTTTTTATTAAAGGAAATTTTAATGGTATATATGGTAAATTACGTTAAACTAACCAATATTCAATTAAAAACATTTTTATAAGTTTCCAAAATATATGCAATTTGTTGTTATTTACAAAAACATAACAGGGAATTTAGAGTAACTTACCATAAGTTGCCCAAAATTTAATGTAAAAATGTCTATTATTTTTCGAAAATGTATAGAAATTTTTCGTCAATTATGAAAACTTTAAAAATAAATGTTGTAACTTATTATAAATTACCCAAAATTATATCTTAAACATTTTTAAAATTTTGTTTAAAGAATTAAAAATTGTTTAACTAATGTTGATAAATATTCCACTGGACCCATATAAATAATTTTAATTTAAAAATATACGAGAATACTGTTCCCAAAAGGTTGATTTTATGAAGAATTGGCATTTTTGGTTTGAAGGGTATTTTTCAGATACTTGTGGTGGTTTGTTTAAAGTTCCATATTGCAAAATATTTTTTAAAATGTAATTAACGACAATAAACGCCAGTTCGTCGCATTTTGTTTAAAAAAACTTTTTTAAACAATTCAAATTTGTTTACATAATTAAAAATTCATTAACCAATGTTGATAGATATTTTACTAGACCAACAATACTAATTTTTATAAAAACAAAATTAAAAAAAAAATTATTTAAACAAATGCAATTTATTTCAAAAATTTCAATTTGTGTAATGAATGTTGATAAACATTTCACTAAAGGAATAGTGATAATTTCTATCAAAAAAAGTTTAAGAGGAAAAGTTATTTTAAAAAATTCCATTTGTTCAATTAATTCAAAATTAATAAGCTAATGTTAATAAATATTCCTCTACACCAATATTAATAATTCATAGGTGAAAACAAGAATTTTCAAAAAAAATATTTATACAAATTCGATTTGTTTAAATAATTAAAAATTATTAAGCAAATGTTTCTAAATATTTTAGCAGACCGATACAAATAATTTTAGTTTAAAAAAATACGAAAATACAGTCCTTAAAAGGTCAATTTTTTAGGGACAGTTAGGTTTTAGGGACAATTTTCGACATCGTAAAAAATTATTTCAAAAGCTCGAAAAGTGATTTTCCTCACGAATTTTACATGTGAAACTCAAAGCCAAAAGTGGCACGTGTTAAAATCAAAATAAAAGAGAAAAATAACAGAGTTTTTATTTTTGGTTTTGTAGTAAATTTTAACGTGGTATTCAGTGGTGACCTTTAGCTTGACTTATACGATGACCTTCATGTTTTTTTGAATTTCGACTTTAATAAAAATGGAAACCCCCTTTTTTACTTTGGCAATCGACAGTGAGGTACATTTTACGTTTAAATAATACCCAGATCATAGCTACATATGCACCTCTGGGTCAAGGTCAAATTTAACCTATGAGCTTAGTATATATTCAAACGTAAAATTTACATCTCTTCCGATTGCTGATGTAAACTAGGGTTCCCGTTTTAAAAAAATTTGACCTTCAAAAAACCTTAAAGGTCAATCTAAAGGTCATTTGTACTTAAACAAGGTGTGTATACCTCTGAAATAGAAGCTTTTGATTTTTATTTCGTAAACAGCAATGTAACCAGCTTTAACAAGGCGTGTTCAGTAGTGATGTTAAGCATGACCTTGATGGTGACCTTCAAGGCATTTTCAAGGAAAATTTACAAAAATGTGAACTCTATTTTTTTACATCGGTATTGATAAAGCTGTGAATTTTATACTCGAATGTGTACTCAGGTCATAGGTCCAATATGACCTTGACACAGAGACATGAAGGTTGAAATGCATCCATAACCTAGTTACATATTTAAGGTGAAACGGTAACTTCCTCCAAATAATTTCAACCAAACCACTCGCAAAATAATAAATAAATTCAAAAAATTTTTTTTGCATTGTCAAAAGAAAACCTATATCTATGGCGGGCTTCTCTTAAAAATTCATTTTTAAAACATTTTTTT
>JAAAKG020133518.1:0-37006 GCA_010014905.2 Druon quercuslanigerum | reverse complement strand
ATATTATGGTAATTTTAGTTTCGTAAATAGCGACGACTATTATCAAGGTATTTTAAGTTTATATGATGAGGGATACATATATTGTAAAACTCAAAACGAGTGTACAATGGAGAAATAAATAATATATATATATTATTTACAGGGCTCAGATTGGCCATCAGGCCTAAAAAAAAGTCACATAAACCACTGAATGACTGAAATAATAACTTTATTTGTTTATGAATATGGATTAAATAATTCGAATTAATTTTTAAATATGTTTTGCAAAATCTAAATAAGCTTTAAAGTTAAAACTTTAGAAACATCCATTTTGAACTTTTTGAACTTTAAATTACTCAAAAATTAAGGTTTTTAATTTTACATTATATAATTTCAATATGAAATCATACAATTTTAGGTAATTCAGAATGAACAGCCCAAAATGTTCTCCAAACAGGCGAAACAGGGTGATTTTTCACGAAATTAGGGAAATAAATTTTTTTAAATAAAATTAATATAGATACAATATTGAATCCAATATAAACCGCTTTTAATTCCTAAGGTTTTGAATACACATATGCATGGTTACCCATTTTAATCTATAATCCCAAATATCGTCTAAAATTCTCTATCTACAAAGAAATGGACCAGAGGGGACCACAACCGAGGGGGACATTTGACTGTATCATCAATTTTGACCTTGAGGTCAATTTTCAAGGTCAAATGGAGGTAACCCCCTTTCCTTAAATGAGAAACCCTATTTTTGACTGCGGATTTGAAAAGAGCGTTAATATTCACGTCAAAAATGAACGTGTAAAAATGGTTTTTATGACCTTGGAAAGGTAAAAAACTTAAGGTCAAATGTCTGAGAAACGACCAGATGCCCTTTTTCTGAATTGTCTTGGGTTTTCGGGGTAAAAAAACGTTCAAGGTGCTTCGCAAAAGTCGATGAAATGTTAAGGTGTACATCACCTTGACCATCATGTCCTTCAGGTAAATTTGCAATGTCAAAAATAGGGGATCTCATTTCAGAAAAGTCTTACCTCCATTTGACCTTGAACATTGACCTCAAGGTCAAAATTTATGGTAGTCAAATGTCCCCCTCGGTCATGGTCAACGATTGTCGGAACTATTTCTTCGTAGATAAAGAATTTTAGAAGATATTTAGGATTATAGATTAAAATGGGTCACCGTGTACATTGCATGTTCAGAAAAGTAGATGAAATTTCTAACAAAACAAAACATTTTCATTAACAAAATAGTTGAATTTTTAAGATAAAAAGTCGAAATGTTTAGAAAATAGTTAGCTTTAATTTGCATCTACAACCAAATAGTTAAGAACTTTTAAAAGAACTCTTGAATAAAATAATTGAATTTTCAACCTAATTGTTGAATTTTTAATCGAATAGTTGAATTTTTGAGACAAAACGACGAATTTTATCATTTTAACAAGCAGATCGTTTTTAAACACGATGAAATTTTAATCAAACAGTTAAATTTTAAAAAAAATTAACCAAAAAGTTGCATTTGCAACTAAATAGTTAAACTCAAATCAAATATATAATAATATAATATATAAATATAATAATAATAAGTAGATTAATTTTTAACCAAATTATCAAATTGTCATGCAAAAAGAGGATTTTTTTAGAAGATAGTTAAAATTTCAACAAAAAAGTTCATTTTGAACCAATAAAGAGAAATTTTCAAAAAAAAATGATGATCCTTCTATTATAAGAGAGGAACTTTTAATCCAAAAGTATGGATTTTCTATCCGTAAAGGAATTTTCAACCAAAAAGATGAATTTTCTATCCTAAAAGATGAATGTTTAACAAAATAGCAGTCGAATTTTTCACCAAGAAGATGACTTTTAAACAAAATTGTTGAATTCTCCACCAAATAGTCGACTTTTCAACGAAAAAGAATAAACATCCATCCAAAAATAGTTGGATTTTCTTATTGGTTTTTATCAATTCAGTTAAAATTAAAGTGAAAAAAGCAGAAAAAGGGGGGAAAGGAAAATTTTTCGGAACATAAGGTCTTTAAAAAAGTCCAAATAATGTTACTAAATTAGAAACGTTTAAATTTTACATTCTATTAATTAAAAATTATTTACGTCTAAAACTTTATGAGAAATTATTAAACTTATATATATTATAGAAATTATTAAATTATTAAATTATAGAAAAGAAAAGGCGCATCGGGGGATAAAAAAATTTAAAGAGGATAAATAAAAAGGAAGAAACCTCTATATTACCTAATAGAGTTGACGAATAATACGAAGCGGGTAATAAATCTTCTACAATAGTCGCCATCATCCAAAATGCGTCTTCTTCTTCCAGCAATAATAATAATGAAGCTGCTATTGTTCCCGTTCCTTGACAATATCTACAAATAGAAAATTTGTAATTTTAAGTATTTTTCATTTTGGTATTTCATAAAAAAAATACAAAAGTTTTACCCAATGTCAGGATAAAGCCAGGCAAGGCCTCGCATTAATCTTCGTAATCGGGGAATTCCAGTGCTGTGTAAATGACTAAAACACGCGTTCGCAGGCATCGTGCGAAGTAAATCTTTCTCTATTTGTTTACTGGTCATTAAAGCGTCATTGCTGGATGCTTTTACTATATACTTGTAGGACGTTTCCGAAGAGACTTTTTTCTGCAAAGCTCCTAAGAAATATAAATAAAATACTCTTCTATTTCTATTCTTCTATATATTTATTTTATATATATATATATATATTTTTTTTTTATATTATAGTGTTCACATTCATAATTTTCACAAAAAACCAAACTATTCCATGTTTTTTCTAAAGAAAGAAATCTTTTTTTAAAGTAAAAGCTCAATTGTTTGGTTGAAAATTCGCCTTTTTTGGAAAAAAATGAATATTCTTGATTGGAACTTTCAACTATTTGGTTTCAAATTAAAATGTATGAATTTGGTTGAAAATTCATTTTTTTTCTGTAGAAAAAATTATCCTGTTTTGTATTTAAAATTAGGCTTTTGATCTTGGAAATTCAACATTTGGTAGAAAATTCATCTATGCGGTGAAAATGTATCTTTTTTACAAGATTTGTTTCACTGTTTGACAATTTTGTTTGTAATAAAAATTAAATTATTAAATTTTTGGTCCAAAATAGTCCTTTTTAATTTAGAAATTGAACTATTTTGTTAAAAACTTATGCAGTTTGTAGAAAATTGGTATTTTTTGGAAGAAAATTATTCTTTTTGGTTGAAAATTCAACCATTTGGGTAAAACATTTTGCTGGATTAAAAACTAATTTATAACTTAAAATTGAACTTTTTTATTGATAATGAATTTTTTTACTCCATATGTTGGGGTTCAAAATTCAACAGTTTTGTATAAAAACCTTTTATTAATTTTAATTTAATTTTTCCAAGTTAAAATCCAACTATTCCATTTTTTGTTAAAAAGAAATTTTTTTTACAGTAAAAGTTTAACTAATTGATTAAAAGTTCGCCTTTTTTGGTAAAAAGTTAATATTCTTGATTAAAAATTCAACTGTTTGGTTTAAAATGTATGAAGTTTGTTGAAATTTCATTTTTTCTGTAGAAAATCTATATCATTGTTATAAATTCGTATTTTTTTGGTTATATTCAAATGTCTTTTATTTGAAATTTAAATCTTTTTTTGTTGGAATGTCAACTATTATAGTTTTTATTGCAAAATTCAACTACTTAATTAAAAGTTCAACTACTTTCTAAGAAAATTGTTATTTTAAACTTAAAATTCAACTATTTGATTGAAAATGAACATTATTGTTGAAATTTCATATTTTTGCATTTAAAACTCAACTGCATTTTATTTAAAGTTCGTCTTTTGGTCATAGAAATTCAATATTTGGTAGAAAATTTATCAATTCACTGGAAAATTCAACTGTTTTTTACAGGATTCGTTTCATTGTTTGAAAATTTTATTTTGTAATAAAAATTAAATTATTACATTTTTGTTAAAAAAATAGTGCTTGTTAATTTGAAAATTGAATTATTTTCTTAAAAATTTATGTTTTTTGTGGAAAATTTTTATTGTTTAAAAGAAAATTAATCTTCTTGACTGAAAATTCAACCATTTGGTTAAAACATTTTTTTTTTAATTAAAAACTAATTTGTAACCTAAAATTGAACTATTTGATTGAAAATTAACTTTTTTGTCGAAACTCCATATTTCCAGGTTTAAAATACAACCGTTTTTTTAGAAGAATCTTTTTTTTGTATTAAAAATTAATTTTTCCAATTTAAAATTTGACTCTTACATTTTCGATTAAAAAATATCCTTTTTAGGTTAGACATTCAAATATTTGGTTAGAAATGTATATACTTTATAAAACATTCGTCTTTTTTTATGAAAAAAATCTTCTTAGTTGAAAATGCAAGTATTTGGTTAAAAAATTATGTATTTTGTTTAGAATTCCTCTTTTATAGTAGAAAATTAATGTTCTTGGTTGAAAATTTATATTTTAAAACTTCAATCCTCAACAGAGTAAGATTTTTTAGTTAATAACTGAAAAAATTTATTTGGTCAAGGAAATTATCTTAATTAAATAATGTAAATTAAAATTATGATTTCTAATTACCAGACATTCGCATCCAAATTTGAGGACGCAAAGAATGAGGAATTCCTTGGTGAACCATTTCTCTTAATTTATCTGTGCGAGGTAATCTTCTGTCCACGTGTTGCCACGATAATTCGGATACTTCTTTATTGTGACTGAATTCTAAAAGGGCGACCCACTGTAATCTAAAAAATAAAATCAATATATAAATTAGAGTGCACAATAAAAATTTGTATTTTTGAATTTTGCAAACGTTAAATTTCCCTAAATCCGGTGAATTTCTTTCTTTTGGTAAAAAAATACTGCCATAAATTTTATTTTTAAGAATTGTTTAAAAGTTAAGCAAAACGGTTTTACGTTTAAAAATAAATTTCTTAGTTTTCGTTTTTTATAAAAATTCAAATTTTAGGCTTAAAAATGCTTTTAATATAAGTAAGTATTTGTTATTTATTGAGAAATAAGCCTTAAATTTTAGGAAATTTTTGTATAAGATATAGGATATAGAATGCGTCTTTAATTTCAAAACTGCATACAAAATAGACATTTTTATAGTTGAAAGATTCCTATAGTACTTTAAAATGTATTTTTTCAATGGAATTATCACTCCGGTGATTTTTAAATTCTATTGAATTCCTTAGAATTCACCCTGATTTTTGTGGAATTTCCTTGAAATCTACTTAACACTTTTAAGTTCACCTTGAACTCTTGTAATTTTTATTATATTTCTATTCACTCCTATTTATGTGAATTCAAAGATTTTTTCTCGGATTACATTTTTTTGTATTCACTTGAATTATTTTTAATTCGTCCAGCATTATTGCGAATTTATCCGGAATTGGTTTAAATTCACCAAGAATTTTCATAAGTTCCATCGAATTCTTCTAATTTGCTTGAATTAAAAAGAACATTAGTTATACTATTAATGCATATTAGTAACTTTTAGTCACAAAACACATTGTGAACTACTGCAGGTATCTTTAAACTAAAAAATGTGTATTTTCTGTTTATTTCAAAATTTTAGATTTTTCTTTGTCACCAGGTACGAATTGTTTAGTTTATTAATAGTAGATAACATTCTCTTTAGAGTTTAGAAGATATCCTGTGTATATTTATGGCAGTATTTTTTCGCCAAAAGGAATAAATTTAAGGGTTAGCGTTAACAAAATTTAAAAATTCAAATTTTTATTGGGCACCCGGGTTGTTCAGGTAGAATTTCGGGTGGAAATCCGACGGGCAGGTATTATTTTAAGTAATTTGAGCCGGTTGACTTGTAGGAATGGACGGCTTCCTGATTCTCAACCATTTGCTTTAACCATTTTTCTCGGGCTGATATTCTATCCCAAAACGGCTCTATATATTATATATTTTAAATTTAATTGTGATTAGACTTGATAGTTTTTTTATGCGTAGAAAGTTGATAGATTTACCTGTGCTGAGGATCTTCAACGAAAGGAACTCCTAATATTTTTTTAGAGCTTTGTTCAGGTCCATCTTCTTCATCTACTCGAAATCCAAATTCGTCAAACCTGCGACCAATTAAACGTCAATTATTTTTCGAACAGTTCCGACAATCAGTTTATAGTAGGAGCAATCACTTTTCAATTTAAAAAAATTATTTTTGTAGGCAAGCAATTGGAAATTTTAAAATATTAGCTAAGGATGCTAGTTCATTTCTTTACTTGAACAAAGAAAAAATAATGTTTTCAAATAGATATTTATAATTTAAAATGCAAAAATGAAGAATAAATTTTGATTCGATGGTATTAAAATAATTATTTGAAATTAAACATACGTCTAACATTATTAATAAATATGAATAAGAGTGGATAAAATAAAATAATTAGGACTTACATTCATTCATTTTAATTACTTATTTCTTTTTGTATTTAATACGCCTAATTGTGCTAATCTTTCCTCATACTTGGTAGTATGTTTTTGCCTCCTTTCTCTTTGCATTTAATAAATAAATTGAGATTTGTGAATGAGCAATTTCAAGTTACATACATTTTATTTTAATCATTTTATTTTTATAACGGTTGACCGTTATTAAAATAATATTTTTATTATAAGTTTGTAAATATGTATTTCTTTACAGATCACAATCACAAGAAGCTAAATAAGAGCTACGACAGGGCATTTATAAACTTTGCCAATAACTTAATGGTTATAATGTATGTTCTTAAATTGTATACGCATACGATTTATTTGTTTGAAGTACTAATCCACTGAGAAGCAAAAGCGTATAATAGTATAGGTTGATTCCTCCCTTTTATTATGTCTTAAATTTTTAATTTTTAATCATTTTTAACAAGTGCGAGCTTACTTCTCTAAATCAATTATGTAAACATAATCATAACAGCCAAATTAGTGCTGGTTACTTCAACCATTAAAACATGTTAAAAATACCAAACAAAGAAAAAATTAAATATGCCAAATTTTCTTAAATAAACATAATTCAGGTGTAGTTAACTTGAAATTCAGTCTATATTTTACAAAATTATCTTGTATGGCTATAGATTCTAAGTATAACAGTCAGAAGTAACTGTAGATTAAGACAAGCTGACTTTACTAATAATCGAATGTTAAAACTTCCAGTATTTTTAATGTAGAGTATGAATCTTTGTTATTTATTAAAATTGCTTAGATATCTTTGAGGGACATAAAACTGAAAGCTTCTAGACCTTTTAGGCATATGCCCAGTACTATCATTATTTTTAAACTTTAAATATGTACCTGTATTCGGGTTGAGAATTTGGATCATCTGGTTGGTTTAGCTTGGCTAAAATATCCTGGGGCCACATAGAAGGTGTTAAGGCGGAAAAAGGACCTCCTGGTGCAGGAGATAGTACTTCTCCAGATAAGCCTGCACCATCAAGTTCATATTCGTCGTCCGATACAGACGTTTCCACTTTTCTCTGTACAAGAAAGAAATTTTGAAACTCCTAAGCTATAGTTCATAAATTTTCGACGCTTTCTCAATGTTTTAAGCTAAAAACTAATGTATGTGTAAAAAGTCTGGTTTTGTACCTATGCTAACGTGGACTGATTATCCAAAATTAAACTTACGTGAATTTCAAATTTAGATTGTCCAAAATTGTAAAAGTTTCAATTAAAATCTTTCACAGCTAATAAATTTAAAGTAGAAATGGTTAAAATCATGTTAACAAAATTCACAATTATTTTTCTATAATTAAAATAACTCAAACTTTTATAATTATGATAAGAAAGTCTTTTAATACTTGACTGACTATAAATGTCTAATACTCTAAATCGCAGTTTAAGATTTTCACATTAGAGACTCTCTTCTTCACATATATTGTTCATGACTAAAAAATTTACAATTTAAAGCATTAACAATTCGAAACAATTTTATAATGAAAACATTGAATAAATAATTACATTGCAATTTTATAAATAAGAGAATTTCAAATAAACGCATCGTTTAAAAATCAAGAAGTACTCATTCTTTTAAATTTGAAACGCTGAAGCTTGCATATTTTAGTTTTCGATTTGTACTAGTGAAGGTGTTTTTTTTTTGTAAAGCCTTGCAATAATGTGTTTATTTTGAGTGGCTTTTGCTTTTTTACATTCTTATTATTTATGATTGAGAAAGTATTAGAATTTTCAGAAATTTGACAACAGTTTTTCAACAGATCTCCACGTTTCGAGACCCCCTGAACACGGAAATCAAGTTTTTACGATGGCGTCTGTCTGTTCGTCCGGCCGTCAATAAACACGATAATTCTTGTAAAAATGAACGGATCAAATCGATCTTTGCCACAGTTTTTTTAGGTCCTAAAATAAAGGACGAGTGCGTTAACCTGCCATTTTGGATAAAATCTCAAAAAGTCAGGGCATTTTCGTAATTACTTTTTTCGATAAAAAGAAAATTATCGGAGTTATAGCATTTATAAGACTTTAAAAATCAATCGAAAATAAACATTTTAGGCTAAAAAATGCGCTAATGAAAAAAGGCAATAGAAGAAAAACTTTCTTTTTTGAAAGACCTACAAGATGATCATAACAACTTTTTGGATTTTCTTTAAAAATCGAAAATTTAAATTTTGAGTGCACAAAAAATAATGAAAAATAAAAAATTTCATTTTGTGGTCAAACTATGCAAGATACGAAAAAAGATGAATGAATATAGTTTTAGCTTTATTCGTGAGAAAAAACATTGAAAATAAAAAACAATACATTTTTGAAAAAACTATGCTGTTTTTTACGAAAAAAATGATCTAACAAAAATTGTTTCACAGAAAAAGAGCTACAAATTTGTTAGAAATTGCTTTTCGATAGGACGCGTAGTTTTGGTTTGAATTATAAAAATTACATTAAAACAAAAATTAAAAATTTGTGGAAAATCGAGAAAGGTACTTGAAGATAAATTATAGCTTTTGAAAAATCTTACAGAATTTCTTTTAAAGATTTTTCAATAGGATTTGTCAAGTTGATTTTATGTATCAAAAGTAGTATGCAGAAA
This sequence comes from Druon quercuslanigerum, assembly GCA_010014905.2. Lineage (NCBI taxonomy): Eukaryota > Metazoa > Arthropoda > Insecta > Hymenoptera > Cynipidae > Druon > Druon quercuslanigerum. The sequence continues at coordinate 27,966 of JAAAKG020133518.1, read as the reverse complement.
ATCAAAGATTCCAATATGACGCGAAAATACTCCAGATACGTACAAAATATAAAAGAAGATTTGTTTAATTATTTGAAGGTAGATCAGAAAATATATATTTCCAAATTTCTTTGAAAATTATTAAGTAGAAAAATCGGAATATGAAGACACATAAATACTGCGATCTAAAAGAGTTCGTTTTGATAAAGTTTTATTCAAGCATTCAAAATGCAAAGAAGAAATATGCGAGCGCGGAAACAAATTTTTAACATTAATGTATAGTTATATTTTGAAAAAAACTCAAATTTTTAAAAAAACCCAATTAAAATGCTTTAAAATTTAACACTATTAGGGTTAACCAATAAATTTAAGTAATTTATCGTATGAATAAATTCAGTTGAAAAAATTGTGTATTTAAACTACCAAAAGTATATGCATTCTGGCTGAAAATAACTGTACTGTTTAAAAAATTTGAATTGAGAATTGAAAGTTCTAGGTTTTGTCATTTAAAATTTAAACTGATCCCAAATGTAGAAATTTTAATTAAAATTCTCTATACCTGAATAATTTTAAAATAGAGCAATTTAAAATGGGAATAATGTTATGTTAACAAAATTAAAATTATCTGGTTCTAATACAAATAATCCAAAATTCTTCAGAATTAAAAAAATTCAAATTTAAATCCTTAATGATTAAAAACAATAACATATAAAACTTTTAAAGACTAATTGAAACATTAGAAATTAAAAAATTGTATATAACGCAGCGTTACAAAAACAGGAATTATCAAGTCATTTTCCAGTTTAATCGCTCAAGCAAGCATATTTTTAGTTTTTAGTTTGTAGGAGGGTGGATTGAAAAACTCAATATTATTAGTTCATTGGTAATGAAAATGAAAAATTTTATTGTGTCATCACGAAACAAAATATTTTTTAATTAAAAAAATGTCTTACTATTAGGCCATTCGATTTCAAATATTCAAAATTTGAATTTTGTGTGCATATAGAAGGAAAAACTTGTTTTCAATTTATTTTGGGTAAACTTTATGGAAGTGAATAACTTTAGACGGAAAAAAGTAAGGAAAAAATTTTCGTCGAAATATAATTTTTAAAAAAGGACGGAAAAGGCAATTTTGTTAATTTGTACCTAAAGTTATCAAAACACTTCTTTTCATTCTTTAATTTGTTATCATATTTTTAATAAACTAAGGAAACACGTATTATTTTTCATTGTTAAACAATATTTGTTGTCTATTTCTCACGTATCCTGAAACATCAGCCATTTATTTTGAAATATTATATTTCGACGAAAAAAATTTCTTCTTATTTTTTTCCATCTAAGATTATTCACTTCCATAAACACCCGCCCCCTAAAATTGAAACCAAATTCTATATGATATAGATTCTGTGTAACTATTAAAAAAATTGTATTTTCTTTATTTTTTGAAACATTATTCTTCAAAGAATATTTTATTTTTTTGCATTTTCGGTTTAAGGTTTTTTTACTTCCATAAACTTCACAATATCAACAACTTTTTGAAAATGAAAACTTTTTAATTTGTTCGAAATGCCACAAAGAAACTTTTTAGAGCTATATTACCAATAAATCTGATAATTTTCAGTTTTTTCGACCAACTGTAATTTGTAGTGGTAAAAGTGTTTTTTTGAGGTCCTCGAAATAAAGTGTTGAAACTGAGTGGTTTCTGCTTCGAAATTGTATTATAATTTCCTAAAAAATTCATGTTCTTGGAAAATATAAATTAAAAAGTTTAAATATAAAAAAAAAATTATTATATTATTATATTATTATATATTGCTTGAAAATGATAAAACTCCGTAAGAAGTTGGAACATGCAGTTTTAAAAGGTTATAAAAAATGTTAGAAAATAAGAATTTTAATTTTTCTGTTCGTTAAATTTCTAATAACGGCAATCTCTTCGGCTTCATCTTAGTGTAGATTTATATAGCCACTCCGAAAAAAAATTAGTTTTATGATATTCTTATCGAACTGTCAAATTTTCACTCCGATTTTTTTTCCATAAAATAAACAGTTATAAATGCCAAACACAAATATTTTTCACGAAATTCCAATGACAAAACTAAACGTATAAAAAAATTTCAATAGAGGCTCTAATGGTTATACAAATATAGATAAAACCTTACATTATGCTCCTCCTTTCCAACATAACCTTCATGATCACGAACTTGAAAGAGAGATTTGGCTATTTCCATTTTCACATATAGGGGCAGCTCCGCCTATCTTTTGGACAATCCTGTTATCAGTAATTCTTCTCATAGAACATCTGGATTGTTATTAAAAACCTTCAAATACAAGTATGACAGATTTTTATTGACTACACAAGGCATTTCCACCTCAAATGTATCCAAATTCAGCTATCACTCATAATCAAATTGACAAAACTTTACACTGTACACAAACACAACTTATACTTTATACTATAGTAGATGCTCAAGATGGATATTTAAACGAGAAAATTTGACGCAGGGTAGACGTGGAGCGTTACTTTAGTGTGAAAAGTGAATCTGTGTGGGTGTGAGTGTCGTGTCGCATATTTCTTTATTACCATTCGCGGGCAGCGCTATTCATGTAGTAAAAAAGTCTGGTACTTTTTGAAAAAAATCTGCACCTCGTTTTGTGTCTATAATAATTTAAAAATAAAGAGGCAAATTTAGTTTTTATTCTCTTATATTATAGCATATTTACTACATTTTCAGTATAGATTTTAAGTGATTAGGTATTTCAAGTTATGACATCAGTTGGCAAGATGTCTGCACGCTGAGGGCCAATCAGTAATACCAATTGCATGCGACGAAACGCGAAATGCGGTTTTTGAAAAGCTCTTAAATTACATAATAAAATAATTAAATTAAAAATATCGATTTTATTATTTGATTGAATAGCTTATTGTTATTGTAAATTCAAACAATAATTTTGGAAACTTTATACGTTCAACAATAATAAAATTCGCGAATAATAAAATTTCCAAATTGGAAAATACCCGAATAATAAAATTCCCCAATTATAATTAAAACAATAATTTTAGATTATTTGATTATTGCGATTTATTAAACAAATAATATGTATAAACAAATTTTAATTGTTTAAATGTGAGAATTTCATTATTCATGATTTTTCATTTATCCCATCCCAACACAATTACGGTGAAAAATCATTTTTCTTTTAAGTTATTAAAAAAATAAAGTTTTGTGCCATGCAATTGGTACTATTGTTTGGCCCTCGGAGTGAAGACATCTTGAATTTCCCCCACCTAACATAAAATACCTAATCGACCAGACCTAACCAGGGACATCTCTACAATTTTGAAGAAAAGGCGTTTTGTATATTTTCAAAGGTTAGACATTTTTTTTAAATGAAAAATTAGAAAGAGTTTTTTTTAGTTTTTCTCCCTGTTTACGGGGAGCTTTTGTACTTGATTCAAAAGCGAAGCATAAAAAATAGAATGGAATTATAGATTGAAATACTCTCAGTTCAAATATTTAAAATAAGAACGATTAAAATTGAATAATATCTTATTAAAATATTCGCACTTGACCATTGAATAATTTAAAACATTCAAAATTGTTTGGTTTCAAATTTAAATTCTTAAAAATGATGTATTTATACTTTTTTCGGCTCTGATATTTTTAAACTAAAGTTTGAATTGATAACGTTTTTTATTTTTTTAAATAATTGTTCTTATGTAAAAAATTTAATTGACTGCGAGTTCGTGAAATAATGAATACGTAACTGTTCTATTTGAAAACCGGCATCCGGTATTGTAAACGCGGATTATATAAGATGTATAATTGATTTTGATTGAATGAGGGATATGTGTTTGACAATTTTTGAAACTTCAAGAAGTGTTGAGATTATTTTATTTTGAAAATATGTAATGACGAAATACACAGAAGGCGGCTGACGGACTTGTTTAGACCTGCTCAGTCTGCTTGACTTGCTTGGTCGGTGGAACGTGACAAAAAGAACCAGTCTCACAAATAGTTCGAATTGACGCATCGCAGCGGGGAATCGTTATCTGATGCAACATCCGTGGATTCAATCGATAAAGACGTTTTTGCGTTGTTTTGTGGAAAAATTGATAAAACGAGTTCTCATTTAATTTATTATACTCGATTTTAAAATTTCGCGCTAACACGTGGTCAATTTAATATATATACGTTATATACGTCCCACTTTTGAATGGAGTGGAACAATCTGAGTGTTGAGTATGCTAATTTAAAAATTACAGCAGCGGTGAATAAAAGTGTGGTTTACCCGTTATTTTTATTCTACATTTAATATTTTTGTTTTTTTTTATATTAATTAAGAAACCGCATTATAATTACATTTTTTATTTGAAAAATTATCGATAAAAGCAGTAAGAGCATTTTTAGGTGATGGCGTGACTCATAAAGGAAACGTATCTATACGTTTATATGTAAGTGCTGTTGTTTTTTTGTTTGCAGAGCAGTTCGGAGAATTTTGCACATGTTGCCTAAAATTTTTACATAATTAGACTACTTATGTGTAATTTATTTATCTAGGTCTGATTAATCAATATCTAGTGATATCAAATGTGTAATGAAATTGAGTTGATAATGAGATAAAAGCACCGGTTTTCAAATCGTGCCTGAGACACATATATAATTTTTAGAAGAAAAATATATAAAAATTAGAACTTTTAGCTTCCTTTCTAAATCCGGCACAAGTTCCGTTTTAACAAACTTATACTATTTTAATTTCTAAAGTTAATGAAATTGATTAATATAAAAATGTTCTCGAAAATTTTCTTTAAAATGTATCATTTTTAAACTATTGCAAGTGTTTAATTTTACGTTTGTTATTCTAATTTGTTTAATATTTGTTTAATATTAACATTAATATATTATTTTTCCGAAACGGGATGACTGAAAAATCCCAATAAACAAAATTCCCGTATAATAAAATTACCAAATAATAAAATTTTCCAATCATAAAAATCAAATTCTCGAAGTTCTTATGATGTTAACAAATTGGAAATTTTCCTACTGATAAAATTCCCGGCAGTTTACAACATTACCGAATTGGAAAATTCACGAATAATAAAATGGCAGAATTATAAAATATCATAACATACAAAAATACAATGATCAAATATTTTTATAAACAAAATTATTTTAAATGATTAAAGTTTTTTAATTCTTTCAATATTCGAAAATGTTATAATTCAGGAATTTTCCAATTCTGTAATTTTATTGTTCGAGAATTCGCTGATTCGGGAATTTCACAGTATTGGGAATTTGATTTTTACGGATTTTTTAGTCGTCCCTTCAAAATACAAAAATCCATATTTTTTTACCAAACTAACACAAAATACAACATCAGTCAAAAGAACAAAGTCATTCCTCTTAAAAAGAACTACAAAATTCTTTTAACGCTTTTCTCTATCTCGCTTATTTAACAAATTTTGTAATGAACTGTGTGTAATACAGGATAAATATGTTTTTTTTAATAAAACGGTTTTAAGATGTCATTCTGCAGTTGATAAGATATTTTTGCGAAAGAATAATGAAAAAAAAATGATTTAAGACAAATTGAGTGTAAGTTGAAACATTTGATTATCATCAAAAATAGACTTTCAGGAAAAAACTTAAGTAAACGTTGTCTTACGACAGCGTAGAAATTTCATCACAAATTTTTTCTAACGCGTTATGCTTTAAAAAAATGTGATAAGACTTATTCTTAGCAGCCTGAAGTACAAATTAATAATAGAAAACTACTAGGGTATTTGAAGTAATTGCCTTTCAACATTTTCAGAAACCCCGCTCCATTTTCATAATTTTGAAGATTTTTAAAAGGATTTTTCGCCCGATTTAAAAAGGAAAACAAAAGTTCTATCAGAAGCCAGACGGAAAAGTTCAATTCCTGCATTAGTTTATACACCACAACTTAAAGATCTACAACTCTTTTTGACAGCCTGCGTCATCTGCTGTATACAATATTTAAATTAATTAATTAATTTCTTAAAAGTTGAACTACATACATTATTAAAAATGTGTTTTTTAAATTCATTTTTCAGGATTCATCTCTTTGGTTGAAAATTAATTATTGTAATTAAAAATTTAACTCTTACATTTCTTGTTAAAGTATAACTCTTGGTGAATAATTATGAATTCTAAACAAGAAACAATCACGCACCAAAGAGGAAATTTACTATATGGTGTTGAAAATTCGCTTGTTTTTATAAAAAAATTAATATTGTTTATAGAAAATTCATCTTTTTGGTAGAGCATTGAAATATTTTATCAAAAGTGCGTATTTTTTGGTCGAATTCAACGGGTTGAAAATTAGTTTTTTTACGTTAACTTTTTGTGACTAAAAATGATGTATTTTGTTAAAAACTCGTTTTTTTATAGTAGTAAATTATTCTCCTTGGCTGAAAATTAATATTTTTGGTTGGAAATTTGACTACATACTTGGTTAAATCTTGAACTCTTTTGTTAAAAATTGTTTTTTTTTTTAAATTTAGAATTAATTAAAAAATTTATTTTTAAAAATTTAACTGTTTGGTACAAAATTATTTATTTTGTTGAAAATACTTTTTTTGTAGAAAATTAATCGTCTTGGTTGAAAATTCAACTATTTGGTTTTAAAAAAAAATTTATTTTGTTGAGTCCATATGTTCAGTTTGAAAATTGGTCTTTTTGGCTGAAAAATTTAACAAGTTTTTAGGAAATTAACCTATTTGGTTAAAAATGATCTTTTTGGTTAAAAATTTATATTTTTTGTTAAAAATTCAATTATTCTGGTTGTAAATTCAACTATTTGGAAAAGAATTAAGCTTTTTATTTAAAAATCTAACTATTTAGTAGAAAATTAAGTTTTTTTGATGAGCAACCATATTTTCAGGTTGAAAATTCTACTTTTTTTTTAGATAATAGATCTTTTTGGCTTCAAAGTTCATCATTTTCATTAAAAAAGAATTATTTTCTCTGAAGACTCACCTCTTTGGTTGAAAATTGAACTACTTTGTTGAAAATTCGTTTTGTTTTAAATTTTATGAGAAAATTGATATAATTTTTTGTTAAAAAAGTACTATTTTTAAGTTAAAAATTAAACTGTTTTGTAGTTTTGATGTATTTTGTTAAAAACTCATCTTTTTGGTAGAAAATTAATCTGTTTTTGTTGAGGATTCAGATATTCTGTTAAAAATTAATATTTTTTGGTTGAAAATTCAACTAAAATTCAACTATTTGGTTAAGAAATAAACAATTTATTTAAGAATGTAACTATTTAGTATGAAAATACCTTTGATGTTGGCCAAACTTATGTTGATGTTAAAAATTCAACTGCTTTGTGGATAATTCGTCTTTTTGGCTTCAAAATTCAACAGTTATGTTAAAAAAACATTTCTTTTGATTTTTTGTTGAAAATTATTTTTTTGTTTTATTTGCAAATTTTTTATCAGAAAATTGATCTATTCTATTTTTGATTAAAAATTGATTTTTGAAAGGTACAAATTTCACTTTTTTGTACATAAACTTCATGTATTTTATTGAAAATTCGTCTGTTTGGGTAGAAAAGTATTCCTTTTGGATAAGGATTTAACCATTTTGTTAAAAACTCGTATTTTAAGTTGAATTCAAATCGTTGAAAATTTTTGTTTGTTTGTTGACAATTAATTTTTTTTAATTTAAAATTTAAATATTTCAATTTAAGTTAAGGACTAATCTTTTTTAGTTGAAAATTAAATTAATTGGTTGAAATATAAGTTTTTTGTTTAAAATGTACCATTATTGGTATAAAGACTGCATTTTTTAGGAAAAATTTGGTTTTCAAACAGGTAATCATGAATTGTCAACAAGAAAATTCATGTATTTTGTTGAAAATTCGTCTTTTTGGGTAGAACATGAATGTTTCTTATTAAGAATTCAACTAGTTTAGAAAATTGTTCTTTTCTGGTTGAATGCAGCATGTTAAAAATTTGCCTTTTGGTAGAAAATGAATTTTGTTGGTTGAAAAAAAGCTTTTTTGTTAAAAATGCAACTGTCTTCTCAAACATTTCTCGTTTTATATTTATAATTTTACAATATTTGAAGTTCAACTATTTTATTGACAATTCGTTTCTTTTACTTCAAATTTGGACTATTTGGTTAAAAATTAATTATCATGTTGTTGAAAATATGTCTTGTTGGTTTGAAATGTCTTGTCTTTTGGTAGAAAATCTTTTTTGCGTGTAAATTAAAATATCTTGTTTGTAATGCAGCCAGGGTTCTTGAACCCAAAAAATGCGTCCCTGAAACTCAACACTCGGCGGGAAAATTCACAAGCGTCTCCCTTCCGAACAATGGAGGTTAGTTCCTTGGGTTCCTTGTGAATTCAGCTTAACGATTGGGTAGCGTGGCTCGAAGGACACATCCGGTAGTAGTCCGCCGCCGCCAGCAGCGAAGTTGGCAGCGAAGAATTTATTATTGATAAATGTTTGTTCCTAGCGAGTGTCGCCGAAATTAAAAGACTCCGTTGAGACTCCCGTCGGTGCCCCTCATTCAGTCAATCCCCAAACTCAGTCGACACTATTCAACCGACGCTTTGCTGAAAGTATATAATACATATCGTGCATCGTGCTTTGGGTGTGACGGATTTATCTCGTGCGTTCTGTGCTGTGTTGTTGCGTAGTGTCTTCTCCGTAAGGCTCGCCCAATTTTCCTGTGCGCGAGTGCGTCGTTAAAATTGAAATTGATATTGAAATTGGAAACTAGGAAATAAGGAGTAAGAAAAACCAGCGCCATTGTACACTGCCGCAACTGCTGAAGGGAGCTCGCCATTCTTCCGTAGGTTGCCTCCCTCTCTTTTTTTCTCCTCCCCCCTTCCCTCTCACTCACTTTCTCTCTCTCACTCTGAAACGTTCGTTTGTGCTCGCCTCACATTTTCCCGTCGCATTTTTCTGTACAGGAACTTTTGCTTGCTTTTACAAAGGAAATTTTGCCCCTTTTTAATCCACTTTTGCAATGTTGAAATACTATCGAGACGTGGATGTGGACTCGCGGTTACTATGAATTCTTGCGCGTCATTATGCAACAGCTTTTGAGGGATAAGAGTCCCGGTATTTTTTGTTTTTCCCAACCGAAAACGAGATTTCTTATGCGGGTTCCAAAACCGGGGATCACGTGGGGATGCGTCAGGCTACCTGCGATAAACTCGCCGGATCGACGCCTCCCGAGTTTCATGATAGTGATCGTGCGTTTTTTGAAAACAATTTTCGTATCCGCTTTCCAATTTTTTATAATCTTTCTGCAGATTTTTGATTGAAATTTTATACTCGAATTTTAAGAAAACCTTTCACGCCCTTAACTCTCTCCCTCCTAGTTTCACAGAAACGCCACCAGTTTTCTTGTCTCTTTATATCTTCTCCGTCACTATCTATCTCTCTTATTTTCCCTCTGCTTCTCTCTTGCCACCGGCTTCACCATTGTAAAGCCGGCACCGATTTTTGCTCTTTCCTTTATGCCTTTTCATCTTTTCTATTGTAATAATCGCGTTTTTTTCTTGGGTCGATAGAATTCAGTTTCGAAATATTCTCAAGCGGCGCCTCGAGGAGCGAGTACGATACGAACACGAGGCGAGGTGAGTAATCTGAAAAAATTCCGGTTTCTGCGATCCATTCGAGTTTCACGAGACTGTAAAAAACCGGTTTTTGGTTTTTTAGACCCGGACCGAAGGCTCCTTTTTCAAGGGGGCAAGGGTTTCAGCTTTTTTTGGGAGGTTTCTTGGGTTTAAATTGCAGTTCTCGCGAAAGGTGTGTACGGGATCGATTGAAGCCGCAGGAATAAATTATGCGTTTTGGGGAAATAGGGATTCTTGAATTCCAAAGAAATTTAAAGTGAGAAATTTTTGTGTCAAACAAACGAAGGAAATAATATAAAGAGTGTTTGAGCGTATCAGGTTTTTTAAAACAGTTGAATTGTTGCTAAAGTCTTTTATTTTCCATGTTTTAGAACTTTAAGTTTTTTTTCTTTTTTTAATTTAAATCAATATTTGGGCTAAATGGTTGAATCCACCGATTTGATTGTTTTCGTTCTTACTTTTACTAGAAAAGTTAATGGACTATTCAAAATTTAAACGTTAGGAATTGATCAATTAAAAATTTTAAAATTGTATGTTCCATTGCAAATTGAAAACGATCATAACATATATAATTTCTGATTATTTTCAACTATTAAAATTACTCATGTCGACTGAATAACTTCTGATTGCATCATTCAAACTTTGACAATTTGATAGGTACAATTTGCAGATCAAAGCGCTCGGCAGTGCAAATGTTTGAATCTAAATGTTTAAAATTGTTTTGCTTTACAAATTAAATTGTTTGTAATTGAATAATTCCGCATAAAACTTGAAAAAATTTTAACCAAAACCAAAATTACACATTCATTTATTAATAATTAGATCAATTCTACTGGCATTTTTTTGAAAAGTGGGAATTTCTTAAATTTGTTTTTACTTTTGCTATAATTATCTTGTTCATATTAGAAAAACAAGTGTTTGGAATTGTGATTAGTGTTAGCAGCTATCTCCATTAAAATATCTAAGATAATTTTATATTTTAAACTTCATGAAACGTTCAAAAATGAAATTTATATTATGTATATAAGAATTTAAAGCTTGTCTTGATGTGTCCTTGAAATACTAAAGTCCCTTTTATATTTGTGAACGAAAAATTCCTTTTTAAATAATTAACGTAGCAAATCTTAAGTTATATAATTAATTACTAATAATTGGAATATCTTGAAAAAAAATATCCGGTCATTTCAGGAATATAAAGGTTACAATGCTAATAAATAGAGCACAGTTAGAAGTATGATTTTTTATAAAAAATCCAAAATGTCTATTTTAGATTATGGGTAATAAAAACTCAAATACCTCCTTAACTTTAATATTTGAAATTAAAATTATTTTGATAGAAAAATATTTTGTTTGTTTAAAGTTAATTCTTTTTATGTTTTTGTTTAAAATTAACCTCTTGGTTAGAATTCTACTATATGGTTGAATTTTTGGTTTATTCAAATATTTTGTTAAAAAGTCATATTTTTTGTTAGAAAATTCAACTAATTTGTTGAAATTTCGTTTTTTTTTTTTTTTTTAATAGAAAATTCGTCCGTTTGGATTGAAAATTATGTTATTAAAGTTGCAAACATTCAAATGAACGAAATTTTTACTTCTGACTTTGTAAACTAGAAACAGCGCTGAAATATTGATTCAAATTATGTTGGAACTAAAAGATTACTAAATAAACTTCGAATGCATTATTTTAATTGTAGTTGAAACAATATTTTTTTGATCAAAAATGTTTCGTTCGTTTGAACGTTCTAAACTTCTGGTAAATTTGAAAATTCATTTTTTTGTTGAAAAATTAATTTTAATTTAAATGTCTACTATTATAATTTTGGTTTAAAATAACCTCTTCTGCTTAGAAATTCTTCTATTTTGACGCTATTTTTGGGGGGGATGAAAATTTAACGTTATCTCCGTTTCCAATTTTCCAGTCAGTTCAGGGCAAAAACTACAGATAATTCTGTAACCTTAGATAGTGCCTTACAGATTCATCTTTTTGGTACATAATTAGTCTTTTTTTAGTTCAAAATTCATCTTTTTGGTACAAAATTAGTCTTTGTTGGTTCAAAATTCATCCATTATTATTGAAAGTTAATATGTTTTTGGTCAACAGTTCTACTATTCAGATCCAACTATTTTGTTAAGTCATAATTTTTGTTTGAAAGTTTAACTAATTTGTTGATTCGTCTGTTTGGACAGAAAATTTAACATTTTGGAGTGAAAATTCGTTTTTTTGGTAGAAAATTCATCTTTTTTTTGTTAAATTTTTATTTCATGGTTGAAAGTTCATTCTTTTTAATTGAAAATTCTGCAATTATATTTTGCGTTTAGAAATCATCTGTTTTGGTTAAAAATTCTACTATTGATTGGAAAATTTCATTATTTTGTTGAAAATTCAACTATTGTGTTAGAGTCATCGTTTGGTCAAAAATTCAACTTTTTTCGCTAATTCGTTTATCATTGTAGAAAATACGCCTTTCTGGATTAAAATTTCATCTTTTAGTGGAAATGTCCTCTTTTCTTTTGTTGAAAAATGATCGTTTTTGGTTGAAAATTCAACTATGTTCTAAAAGATTAGTCATATGTGCTTGAAGTTCTGAACGTTCAATTGAACGACATTTTTTACTGATGACTTTAAGTCAGGAAAAATGCTCAAATGTTTTTTATCTTATATTAGAAACAATATATTATTTAAACAGAATTATAATGCATATTTTTAATTGCAGTCGGAACTTTATTTATAGGTAAAATAGAAATGTGGCAAAATATTTCATTCAATTGAACGTTCAGAATTTCAAGTACATTTAGTCTTTTTGGTTTGAAAAATACACTATTTGTTTGAAAATGTAACTGTTTTGCTTAAGTTTAATCCCTGTTGTTTAATCTTTATTGAAGATTTATTTTCGTAGGTTGAAAGTTTAATTATTTGATCAAAAATTCAAATTTTTTGTGGAAAAGTTGTCCCTTTTGCTGGAAAGTTAAACTATTTAGCTGTAAATAAATGCGACTGTTTAGATTAAATTTTTAAACATTGAAAATTCAACTGTTTGGTTGAAAGTTTATTGTTTTCTGAAAAATTCAGTTTTTCAGCTGGAAAACTGAACTATTTTGTTGAAAATTCCATTCTTTGGTTAAAAGCGCTGTATGTTTCGAATTGAAATCTTAGAGATGTGGTACAAAAATTAATTTCATTTAAAGGAATTAAATGTTTAGGCTTGCCAAAAATATTTGTGCTGCGCTCACAGAATTCCATTGAATCTAGCCACCCTTTCGGAGTTCCTTTGTGTTCGCCGTAAATATTAGTTTCATACTTAACAATAATTTTACAAATACAACGACAAATTGTTATTTCACCGATATTATTTTTTTTTCTCTGAATCGATCTTTTAATAAAGTATTGGCTAGAGCCAGAACTAATGAAAACAGTCCTAGAAATTACAAAAGTATATTATAAATTATATTTAGTTACTTTAAACAATTCGTTAAAAGATGAAGTTTCATTTTAAAGAAAATTTAATAATGTCATTGGCTTTTGCGGAAAAAATTATATATAGTCTATGTGTTAGTGAGTGTGGGTGACGTACGATATAATTGATTCAATGGCATAATCAGTTTTTGAAACAGGCATTATTAACTAAATTGTTTAACCAAATATTATTAAACAATCGAAACTTAATTTTTTTAAATGAAAATTCACCATCAAATGAATAATCAATTGAATGGTGACTATGTATATTGGTATTTCCAAGAAACTTGATAGGTGAAAAAATTGTTCATAACTTTATGAGTTGTTTATAAAGTTTCAAGTTATGCCAATTTTTCGTTAATAACACTATTCTAAGAATATCTGTCCTCAATAGTTGTGGTTAACAATTGATTTATTTAAGATTCATTCAGAGATCAAAAATCATATCGCTGAAATAGCAATTTGTGGCAAAAATATTGTTAAACACAAAAACAAGTAAATATAAAAATGGACAAATTTGGACGAATTTATCCGTAAAAATCAATTTCTGCACCGTTGAGCGTGGTGCAGTGAAGTGGGCACCAAAAGTTATACCTCTCACGCGCTCGATAAATACTGTTTGAATACTCCAGCTTTCATCAGGATTAATTCAATTGAAGTAATATTTGTCAGAAAACTTCATTATATCCTGATAAACAGTTTTCCGCTGGAAGTTTGGGCTTATCAAAAATTCCCTCGATAAACGAATCGATAAAAAATTGTCTAACATTATTTTGGTACTGTATAACATTTTTGTTTAATAAAACCATTAAATTGTAAATAACACATCTTCAGAAGTTCCAACTCAAATGATGTATTTAATTTTAGCCGTAATTAATTGAAAATAGCCTTTTAATTATACTTTAAATATTATCACAAAAGAAAATAATTATTTTACATTAAAAAGTAAAAAATTAGGATTTATATTTAAAAAAATGAAAACTGAGAAGGTTTTTCTTGAAAACATGTTGAAAATGTTCGCCTTTGAATTAATATTTGATATTAGTTTCTTTTCTTTTAGTTTTACTTTATTAATAAATTAAAAACGACATTAATAAGTTATCTGATCTATTATTTATAGATTAGTAGCCATATATTATTGTTTTGTACGTTGCGACGTTATAAAAATAATATATTTGATTTCCGTTTTGGTATTTTGTCAATTGCTGCCATGAGTAATTAATTATATCGTAATTGATGATCTTACATATTTTATCCGTTAATGATGTACGATCAATATTGTCATTATAAATGGAAACTGTCAAAAATTGTATAATTTGCCTTTATCTTTTAAGCTCAACGTATGTCACTGAATTAATCTATATTTGATATTTGGACATAATGGTAGCATTCCACTCCAGTAAACACTGGTCTCGGATTTTCTTTCATTAATTACTTTTATTTTTTGGCAGGCAACATTGGGCAACACCAAAAAAGATCCACCCCAATATAATTAACAGAAAACTGCGTTCTTTCACCCACGCACTCTAAAAGTTATAGGAAAATTAAAAAAATGTATATAATGCCAGAATAAATTTATTCCAATAATGTTCTTTTCGAAACACTGCCTTTCTATTCGCTCACGCACTCTGAAAGCTATAGGGAAATTGTAAAAAAATGTGTATTTAAATGTTCGGTTGTCGCAAAACCGCGTTTTATCCATAAAAGACAAGGATATTGGTATGAAGCTTTTTCTCGTGTTTTTCCGAATTTTTCTGAATTTTTTTTGTTTACGTTTCAGAGTGCGTTAATGGAAAAACACAATCTCTCGAGAAATATATTGCGATGAAACTTTTTCTTATGGCGTTGGACATCAATTAACAGTAATTAATCAAATAAAAGTTGATAACCGGACGTTTAGAGAAAAGTTAGAATTTTTTCTAGAGATCTAATATAGTTTATTACAGTTAAATAATAAATATGACGTTATGTGTTATTACCGTCTAAAATCATATATTGCATTATTCTTATGCTGATTAAACAAAAACAAAATTAATTGGAGTAATTTAATTTAATAGTTTTTTTTCTAAATCTTATATTTTCATTTTTAAACGATTCGAGCCTTAGTGGCATGCCCATTCCCAAGGCTACTTTTTTGTTTCTATTTATATAATGATACTTTAAAAGCATTGAAGTATCCTTGAGTAATTTCGTTTTTGACACAACCAAGCAATGCTAAGTAAATAAACATTGAAAATTAGTGAAACATTGATACATAAATATATTTAATTCAATGATTTATTTATTATTATTAAGCATAACGTGTATAGATTTCATATGTCATTTAAATTTTATACAATAGAAGATGATATTTCCCAGTTAAGCTATAAAATGATTTTATAGAATCGTGCTGCGCACATATTATGAGAACAGCTTAGATTCATGAATGTGACTAGTCACGGTCCCAATTTTCGCTTTACTTACACACCTAGGGACTATCTTTACATAAAGGAATAAATAGGACTTTTGGTTTCTAAAAACTAAAGTATCGAAGGCTGTCTCCAGATTCACCGAAATTTTTTGAGCGTGGCACAAATATTTCTGATAAGTCTAGGCTTAGACTATCCGTATAATAAATATAAAGTCAACTTAAACAATTTGGTAGTCGATAGTAAAGATGCTTTATTGAAAGTTTTGAGAAAATAACTGTAAAAGGCATCGTACTGATGGGTTTACTTGTTTTCGAATGTGGAAAAATATTTATTGTTGCTTTTCATTAACTTTTAAAGGAATTATTCACAGGTATACCCAACTGCTTTTCAAATTTTGTCCATACAAAATCCTTGTTTTGTAATATTTGTCATGTAGAATAATTTTTCATAATATTTAGAGAATGAATGACAAAAAATTAATTATTTATTATGCACTTTTTTTTGTTAATTTCGGATAAAAATTCGACGCTAGACAAAACGCGTATTGCATAGCTGTTTATGATTTTAATAAGCTTGATTATGTAGAATAGCCTGGCATTTTTTTTTAAACCGGGAATTTTTCGTTTTTTTTTTAAATTTAAATTTGTGATATGTGTCATGTTGATCCTGACAATTTTTTTTAAGTAGAACAGTTCCTTTTTATTTAAAGTAAATTTTTTCCTTGAAAACTCAAATTATTATATTTATTGTGGTTGAAAATTCATCGTTTGGATTGAAAATTCATATTTTGATACTAATTTAATTTTTTTTTTGTTATCAATTAATCTTTTTCTTCATATTAAAAATTCTATTATTATCTTTTCTTGTTCAAACATTAAACTGTTTATTGGATAGAAATTTCATACTTTTGGATTGAAAATTCAATTATTTGGTTGAAAATGGAACTATTTTGTTCGAAAATGCAATGTGCTTAAAGTTTTGAACGTTCAAATAAACGAAAATTTGTACAGGTTGCTTTGAAAACTAGAAATAGTGCTCAATGATTTATTCATTTATATCACAAATCTTATATTACAAAAGAAGCTTATGATGCATTATTTTAACGTCCCTCAAGTGGACAAAACCACAACGTATTTTTTGAAAATAATCTATTCTATATTTTAGTGTTAATTTAGTGCTAATTAATGCCCAAATATTAAATGTAGTGCTTTTTATTTATTTTTTTAACCCGTGGTTCTTCTAGCTGGAAGTCAAGCTGTAAGAACCACGCGTATATCACAAAACCAAATAAGTATAACGATTTTTCTCTTTTACAGGAATTTAATGCCAATTAATGTCCCAAATCCGAACTTAATACTTTGATTATTTTTAAACAAAACCTTATGGTCTGGTCGCTGGATGTTAGGCTGCGAGCACCACTCCTAAATCACAAGAACAACAAAATATATCGATTTTTCTCCTACACAAGAATTTATTACTAATTAATGCCCAAATATTAAATTAAGTGCTTTTTATTATTTTTTTAAAATCCTTAGTTCTGCTAGCTGGAAGTGAAGCTGTAAGAACCACGCGTATATCACAAGACCAAATAGGTTTAACGATTTTTCTATTTCACGTGAATTTAGTGCTAATTTAGTGCTAATTAATGCCCCAAATCCGAACTTAATACTTTGATTTTTTTTTAACAAAACCCCATTACTTGGTGGTAGCTGGAACTTAAGCTAACAGTACCACTCCTAAATCAGAAGAACAACAAACAGGGTTGCTACAAAACCTGGAAGACCTGGAAAAGTCACGAAACTTTTAAAAAGTGTTAGATAAACCTGGAAAAGTCATGGAATTAAAAAAAATGACTGGAAAATCCCGAGAAGTCATGGAATTTTGAATAAATGACTGAAACTTTTTTAATCGTTTCCAATTAGCGAATTCTATATTTGAAAATTAATACGGTAATGTTTTTATATTCGCACGATTTGAACGAGAGCGTGCGAATGGCCACTATCATTGCATTATACTGTGTTAAAATTCAACTTAATTGACTGAATTTTTAAAAAAAGTGGGCCTGGAATTTAAAAAAAATAAGACCTGGAAAACCTGGAAAAGTCATGGAATTTTGAAACCAGACTCTTGTAGCAATCCTGAACAAAGTACATCAACTTTTCTCCTACACAATAATTTAGTGCTAATTAGTACCCCTACTCTGTACTTAATACTATGATTATTTTTAAACAAACCCCCATGTTCTGGTAGCTGGATGTTAAGCTTAGAGCACCATGCTACTAACTGCTGCATAATTATGAATAGTGTATAAAAAAACTGGACGCAATCGATATATAGATTGAATTCATATAGCTGTAAATAATATTGTATAATAAATATAAAACAGAATTCATGTGAGGTTAGTTAATGCTCGTATTATTGTTTATAATTATATGAAGTCAATCTATATTACTAATCTCGCAGAGTTTTTTTACTACAGTATCTGTAATTAGTTCGTTTCAATTAATCAAATTCTGCTGGCATAAATAGAAATTTTAATATAACATTTCATAGCACCCAATCTTATTTGAATGAAAAACAAATTCATGTAAAAATTCAGGATTTAAGTTTTGATTGCCACTAGAATAAACTCTAAATTATAATTAAAGAAAAACCTTACTTCATTATGTGCCTTTCAGCTTGCTAATTGTAGCGTTCTTTTTTAAATAATTAAAGTATAAAATTCGTAGTTTTTCACAGCTTGACTTCCAGGTAGCAGAACCAAGGGTTTAAAAAATAAATAAAAAGCACTAAATTTAATATTTGGGCATTAATTAGCACTAAATTAGCACTAAATTTTTGTGTAGAAGAAAAGTCGATATACTTTGTTCTTCTTGTGATTTAGGAGTGGTACTATTAGCTTAAATTCCAGCTACCATCAGACCATGAGGTTTTGATTAAAAAAAATCAAAGTATTAAGTTCGGATTTGAGGCATTAATTTTCACTAAATTAGCACTAAATTCCTGTGAAAGAGAAGAATCGTTATACTTCTTTGGTCTTGTGATATACGCGTGGTTCTTACAGCTCGACTTCAAGCTATTAGAACCACGGGTTTAAAAGAAATTAAAAGCACTAAATTTAATATTTGGGCATTAATTAGCACAAAATTAGCACTAAAATATAGAATTAATTTTTTCAAAAAATACGTTGTGGTTTGGTCTACTTGAGGGACGTATTATTTCAAGTTGTAGCTGGAACAATATTGATAGATGAAATATACTTAAATAAAATTTTCGTTTATTGAAACTTTAGAACTGCAGGCAATTGCAAATAAATCTGTTCAGTTGTCATTTCATTTTATTTTTTTTTGAAAATTCAACTATTTAATCCAAAACTCATCTTGCTTGTTTGAAAGGTAACTTCTTTGTTTATAACTTATTTTTTTGGGTGTAAAACTCAAATTAGCCCGAAACCATTCGACTTTTTAGCTGAAATATTCAACTTTAGTTGCATATTTTTCTTTTTTAGTTGAAAATTCCACTTGGTTTGGTCCGCTTTGTTTAACGATTCAACTTTTTGTTTGAAATGCAATATGTTTTAACTTGAAATCGTAAGAAACAAGGAGGAAGAAGTGAGTGAGAAGTTAAAGAAAAGAGTGAGAGTAATTAATTTTAAAACGACTTTAAACTAAATAATTAAAACATTGAGTAAGATGGTAAAAATGACGTACTTCAGACCATATGATTTAGATGTTGAATGAATCCTTTATTCCCATTCTTCGACGATTTAAAAACTAAACGTTTTACTCAGCAGGATAGTGTCGTATACAAAAAAGTTCCTTATCAAATCATGTCGAGTATTTGTATGGATCCTTAATTCTCTTGTTCTAAATTGTTCTTAGAGTTATCTTTATATTAAATTAATAAGTTGAATAAATTTCATTGTGTGTTATTTTAAAATCCATTAGATTATTCAAAAGTTTAAAAATAGTAATAAAGTTTAGAAGAAACATTTTGGTAGGATGGAAACAAAACTATGCTTTCTATCTTTCTCCAAACTATATTTTCTTTTTCTCGATTGAAAAATGGAGGAAAACATAGTTTTGTTTCCATCCTACCAAAATGTTTCTTCTAAACTTTATTACTATTTTTAAACTTTTTAATAATCTAATGGATTTTAAAATAACACACAATGAAATTTATTCAACTTATGAATTTAATATAAAGACAACTCAAAGAACAATTTAGAACGGGAGAATTAAGGATCCATACAAATGCTCGACATGATTTGATAAGGAACTTTTATATATACGACACTATCCTGATGAGGAAAACGTTTATTTTTCGAAACGTCGAAGAATGGGAATAAAGGATTCATTCAAAATCTAAATCCTATGATCTGAAGTATGTCATTTTTAACACCCTACTCAATGTGTTAATTATTTATTATTAAAACACTCAGACAAATAACATCACTTTTCAACATCTTTTTATTCTTACTACTCTAAATTAAGAAGTAGATTTTGGGCTAATAACGCCGCCCCATGCGCGTGTGTACGCGGTACAATCAAGCGCTATTTTACAGAAAAAGGGCACTTATTCAACCTATTTCAGATAATAGTGGATTATGTACCTAGGCAGTAAAGTTGAACTTTATACGAGGATGCTCAATTTAACTTCCGAGCTGAAGTAGTAAGTAGTAAGATTCAAAAAAGATGTTGAAAAGTGATGTTATTTGTCTTGAGTGTTATAATAATAAATAATTAAAGCGGCGCTTGGTTGTACCGCGCACGCACGCGTGTGGGGTGGCGTTAGAAATCAAAAATCCACTTCGTAGTTAAACGTAGTTTTAAATAAATTTTTCTCGCTCTTTTCTTTTACTCTCCACTCACTTCTTCCTCCTTGTTGTCACTTTACATGCCGCTCGTCGCAGTACAATAAAGTTCTATTTTACTGCCGCTCCCCGGGCAGATAAAGTGTACTTGTTCTGCCTATTTCAGAAAGTATTGTATGCACCACGGCAGTAAATTTGTTTTATACTCGGATGCCGTTTTACCGTCCTCGCCTTCGGCTCGGAAGTTAAATTCTACATCCCCGTAAAAAGTTCAACTTTACTGCCAAGGTACATAATCTACTATTACCTTGCAGTTCTAAAATGTTCAATTCCGTTCCGAATTGATATAGTAATAAAGAAATTAGTATTGAATAATAACTATTATTGTAAATGCTTACAATTCAACTGGGCAGAATTTAATTTGTGTTTGAGAAAACCAGGAAATAGCTGAGTGGCCACCCTTTAAAGACTATATAAATTCTTAAGCTTTAAGCTTTACTAAATCAATCCCTTTTTTCGCAGATTCATTATTGGATTCCGATCATCGCCCCAAGTTGCTATGCATCCATCAGCCATTGCCACGTAGCTTTGAAATCATCAAAGGAACGTCTTCAGTTTGACATGAATCATCGATAGCGAGGGAAGACATCGACCAGAGTCCGCAATAAAGAAACCTCTGGAGTGGAAAGTTGAGGTGCGATGTACAGAAAGCTAGTAATGGATGAATGGGAGTGAGCACAGCCCCCAAAAGTTTGTGGAGTTGGTGCAGGCGAGGACACAAGTCGGAGCCTCTGGATGTC
Source organism: Druon quercuslanigerum (assembly GCA_010014905.2). NCBI lineage: Eukaryota > Metazoa > Arthropoda > Insecta > Hymenoptera > Cynipidae > Druon > Druon quercuslanigerum. Next base: position 6,888 of record JAAAKG020133518.1, on the reverse strand, counting down.
GTGGCGGCACCCTTGGCAGCGTCAGTGGCAGTGATGGCCCCTGCTCTGACGGAAGGCGGTCCTCAAAAGCCTGAAAATTTGCTTCCTTCCTTACCAGTCGGCGGATTCCTGTCCCCCAAGCAGGCCTCGAAAATCTGCCAGAACCGCGAGGTCCTGGCCAAATTTGTCGTTTCCGCCAACGTCCAGCCTTCCAAGATTGACGACCAGTTCCTCCTTGGCATCTCCAAGAATCTGATTCGTGATGTCATCAACTCCAAGTACTCCAGTGGTCTCGATAACTTGTCTGGTCTCGATAATTTGTCTGGGTTCGCGAACGGATCTGACCTGATCTCAGATAAGGACTTCGCCTTCGAAAAAGTGTTGGAAGACGAGCGGCCGGTCGTCCCGGACAAAGAGCCGCAGACGACCGACATTATAATGAACGACCCATCTATGGGTGATCAAGCGGATAATATGTGTTTCCTGAAATCGAGCGACGTCCCTTTGACTGACTCTGGAACTGCTAGCGACGAAAAGACCCTCGACGTTGATCAAATTATGGGTTTCAGCGACGAGAAAATCACTGATCCCAATACTCCCGAGGTAGCGGATATTGGACAGAATGTGGAGGACATTTTGCAGGTGATCAAGTCTATGGAAGGTGCGGAGAGTGCGGAAGGTATTGCTCTCAGCAGCGAACCAGCCCAAAGTGTCGCTGACAGTGTCGAGATGTTCTCCGGGTCGGAGATGTTTCCATCTTTTGAGCAGAACTTGCTCAATGACGAGGACTTTGTTGGACTTTGTACAGAGTATGCGAATCCCACCGAGGATATTGAACAGCTCAAGGTCCAGAATTTAAAATCACACGAGGATCTTGTGGCGCAGAATCAATTCGAGAATGAAAGGCGGTGTGCGTTTTTGTTGAGGAGACTCCGAAAGCTGCAGGCGAGACTTGTTGGGAGGCATGTGGCCGAAGAGAATACGGGAGTTCTTGAGGTGGCTCATAATGGAGTGAAGCAGTACTTTTTTCAAGAGTTGGCGGGAATCGGGTCGAAATCGGCGGCGAGGAGCAGTCCGGAAGTGAATAGTAGTATGAACAACTTTTTGGAGAAGATTGAGAAGACTTGTGCGACTCAGAGCAGCAGTGTTAGTAGACAGCGTGCGTGTTGCCGGTATTTTGGTGCCGGGTCCAGGGATAATTCGGGTGCAGGTGCTGGGAGTTCGAGCAGACATCCTGCTTTTACGGCCTTTCAAATTAATATCAAAGGGGAGGAAGTGGAGAAGGTGGCTGGGCCTCTGGCCGCGCATTTGCACCTAGTGGAATCCAAGCTGGATTCGGACTGTACTGCATCGAGCAGCGGCGGCGAGAGTTGTGATGAGATGCAGCCTTTTAACAATCTATATCAGGAAAAATTGCCTATGTGAGTGAAATTCTTGTTTTTGAACAATTTATTTTTTTTTTATCCATACATCTCTAGCGACGTCAGTGTCACGAGCGGGGTGGTACCTCTTTGGCGTTGAAAACAGCGCCACCTGAGCCCGAACTATTGGGAAGCTATATTAATATAAAAAATGCATTATTTATTATGCATTTTTTTGTTTTTTGTTAATTTCAGATAAAAATTCAAATTTCTTCCCACCAGTTTCAAATTAGAGGTGCTGTCGACGCTAGATAAAATGCGTATTGCATAGCAGTTTATGATTTTAATACCCTTGATTATTTCATGACATTAATGATCGATATGGGGATTGATTTAACTTTTTTTATATCCGCGACTTTTCTTATTGTTAGACTCTCAGAGGAATATTTTCTATGATAAGAGTGTTATAATTTTTTTTTAAAGAGACCTGTTTTTAGATTTGTAAAAGTTGTAGATATAAAGGATTGGTTAAGTTTAGCTGCATATGCATAGATTTTATGAAATTTTTTGGCTTACATTTTTTTCGTGGGTTTGGTGCATTTGTGGATGTAACAGATTTAGAAGAATTTTGTATTTAATCAGATTCTTAAAGTTGGAAATTGGATGATTGACATTTTTTGAATAGTTTTAATACTCAGGAAAGAAAAAGCTTTCAATTTTGTATTTGACAAAAAATTTAAATGTTTTAAATTTGGATGTTCATAAATTTAAAAGTTTTTAAGTTTTTGCCGCACGTTTCGAACTTTGTTTCCTCAATATTTTATTCTTGAATTGGAAATTAAATACTTTTTACAAAGTGTCTTCAAATAAAAATTCTTTTTAATGTTTTATTTTCCAATCGCTTTAAAATAAACTGCAATTTTAATCCTATCTACTTAAAGCTCGCAATTTTCAATTCAACAGTAAAGCACCTTTTTTTAGTTAAAAAGTGTCATTAACAATTAAAAACTTGAGTACAATAATGATTTAATATATCTATATGATTTTAATTAATGCTTGAAATATATTTTATTTTTCAAAGTACTTAATTGGAAATACAAGTTTATAGTGGGCATAGAACATTGTAAAACGATTTCCAATGTTCAATTGTTCAGTCATTTCAAATGTAATAAGATAGGGGTCAAATGTCGAGGTTCCTCACTTCCTTGGATCGCAACTGGAGCAAAAAAATCTTTGAATTTTCTAATAAATAGCATCTGAAATATTACGGTCTTTAGAATTTAATGATATGATCACTCTTATCCTAAACAATGTTTTTCAATGTAGGGCAAAATATCCCAAAAAAACAGAGGTTTCGGGCTCCTTTTTGAACATCCACTTTTACCTGTTCCCAGAAAGAGCGTGACGTTAGCAAAAAATCTGAAAAAAGAAAGATATTCTATCAATATTCTTAAATGCAATACATTTTTTAAAGCTGTGAAATATTCAATAATTAACTGTTTGCGGAGATTTATTTACAAATACTTTTACTATGCAAATAATATCATTTTGAATATTTCTGACAATCAGCGTTGGCGCGTGTACCGGTTCAGCAGGAACAGTAGTAGAAAAAAATACCCTTTTAATATTACAATAATAACTCCAGAAGCAAGCCGACTCCATTACTTTTGTCATCGAAAAGGTACTTTTTTTCTGCCATTTATACAGCTGTGTTAGCCAAACGCCCACACTGATTAAAGTAAGAAATATTCCAAATTATTTTGATAAATGTATCGCATTGAAGAATTTTAAAAGAATATCTATATGCTAGTTAAAAGGAGGACGAATATCCGTGTTTTTTGGGAAATTTTGCCCTCTAACTATTGACAAAATTATTTTAGAACAAAACTGATCATATCGTTAAATTCGGAATATCTTAATCTTTAATATGCTTTTTACTAGAGCATTCAGAGATTTTTGTTGTGCGAGTTGCAGTCAAAAGAAGTGAGGGCGAATTTAGTATTTCATTTTTTTTCTGCGCCTTAAATGATGAAATATCATGTTATTTATATGAATTTCATTCCATGAATAAATATGACATGCTTTCTTGGACTACTAAAAAAAAACAGGCAGATAGAGCTTTCAAAACCCAGAAATATTTAGAAGCATGCCTTAAGCAGTATTGGGCGAAAATATTGTCGTAAGCTTGAATAAAAAATTGAATGATTTAATGTCAAGAAAAAATTGACTAAATTGTCGGACAAAGTTGATTTTTCGTACCTGATATGAAAAGTTGCAAAATGATTAGCCATAATAACAAATTCATTAATTTCAGTTAATTATATCGAATTACACTGATCAATTATTTGAAGCCTTCTTACCTATCAGAAAGCTTAGAAAGATAGTGCTATTTTTGTTTTATGTATGATCTATATAACTGTACATATTAATAAATATATACATTTTAATCCGTTGTACATATTTACAACAAATAGTTTGCAAAATTTTTAATAACTTATTACGAGTAATATTTTCCGATCTCTGCGCTAGTCTACGTTATCAGTGAATGAGCAGATTGCATGCATATCCAAAGGCAAAAAGTATGATCTAATAGCTAATTTAATTATAATTTTTTTAATATCAGTTATAATTTAATGTTATCTAATTCAATAGAGTAATTTCCAGAGTCTTCAAACCGAATATAACTTACTTGGTTTGATTGAAGGCTTCTGTTTATTAATTTATAATTAATTGCAAAAGTAGGATGTAGTATGACTCACTTATATAATCAGTGTAAAACATTAGAAAAGCTTTCATAGTTATATTTAAAATTTTGATTTACCCAAAAATTTTTAACCACTTTTTTTGTTTTGTTAAATTGAGTCTCAGGCATTAGATATCGGTGGTAACGGAGCCAGAAAAGTTTTTGAGACATATAAATGTTACCAATACCTTTATATATTCTTCCTTATTTTAAACTAAAGTTCGAAATAAAATATTTTTTGATTATAAAATAATCACTTTAGGCATGTAAAATATTTATTAAAAGTTTAAGTATTAAAGTCGTTATTGATGTATCTGGTGTTAAATAATGTAACTGGAGTTCTCAATACTTATGAATGAAAATATAAAGTAATTTTTTTTTAAATTACCAAAATAACCTTTTTAGCTTTAGAATAAAGCAATAAATTAGTTTAGACAGCAATCATTTTATGATAACTACATTTTATCCACCCACATACTATAATATATCAGTTTTGTTTTAAAGTAATGTACCTGAAGTTCTGAACTTTCAACTGAACGAACCAAATTTTTTCTAATTCAGTTTCATTTATAAATATTGTTCTAACCACAATTAAAAATAATGCATTTTAAGTTTATTTTGTTAATATATTTTTGCAATATAAGTAGAAACAAAATTTAGCACCGTTTATAGTTTACAAAATCATCAATAAAAAATTTGGTTCATTTGAACGTTTAGAAATGAAACATTTTAATTTTCTCATAATCGCTTGGGGTTCTCTGATTATATTTGACAATATAATTGTTTTTTTTCTGCCGGGCAACACCAAAGTTTCATCCTAATATTCCTACCAAAATATGGCTAGTTTAAACAAATAAATTATTTTCCAAAACATTGTTCTCAGATGTTATTTCACTAATTGCTTGTACTTGTCATTAAACACAAATTATAATTTTCCTTTAAACTCTCGGTTCTCGGATTTTATTTCACACATTACTTGTGTTTAATGTCGGAAAACAGAAAAAAAAGTATGTATTCCAGTTATACCTACCGAAAAACACTCGTTAAAAAATTCTAACTATCCTCTAAACAAAGAGATTTAATTGGATTTTATTTCACTAATTATTAAGTGTTTTAAGCAATTTTTAAAATAAAATAAAAAAAATGAGCTTTTAAAGAAAAATTATAATTTTTTAATTATAAGAAATTTGTTCAATGGTAGTCTTTCGATAGGGTTAACGAGATAACGTTTTGTTTGCTGTTGTCCGATTTCAAATATAAGTAATTTGTGAATTAAAAAACGAGAACCGAAAGTTTAGAGGACTATTATAATATTTTTAGTTAAAACTAATTTCTTGATTAAATGAGATTTTTAATATGACTGTTTGCTGATAGGGATACTGGGATACACATTTTTTGGCTGTGGTCCAACATCAAATCTAATTAATTTGAGATATAGCATCTGAAACGCAAGCGTTATTAAATTTATTTAAGAAAAATGTATTTGTATTTTGGTTTATAAGTGTTGTGAATTCCAGTTAAGATAAAAGTTCCAATAATCGTAAAATTTGGTTATAATTTGAATATAGTGTTCTAAAAAAAATATGTTAAAATTAACATTGAAATATAAAACCCATTTATTTTTAGAATTTTCTAGTAATAAATGTAGATTACATGCTTTCTAATTAAATAAAAAGCAAGAAAATGGGCTTCATGATCACTGGAACGTTTATCTTACACGATAAATACAGTTATCAATAATTGAAGGGTGACAGTACAAAATTATGTAACCAACAAAATCGGATTTTTTCGAAAGAGCGAAAAAACCTTCTGCATAATTGAAATAACTATTTAAAGATAAATCAATTCCCGCTTCCGAGATGTTAAGTTTCTAAATACGAGTATATAAAGCTTGATGTAAAAAAGTTAGCCATTTCCGAGAAAATCGTTCAAGAATTTTGAGATTAAAATTTCATGGTGTTTCAAAATTGGCTCTGGATGTCGATTAAAAAACGAATTTTCCGTTTTTTTCCAAAAATAAAAACTTACATGCGAGATATTAAAATGCTAAATGAGAATAAAAAAGGTTTGATAAGAAAAATTTGAAGATCGTGATAAGAGTATGGCAAACATTTTTTTGCTGAAATCCAAAAAAAATATGAAAATATATTATTTTTCTTCATTAAATTATAATAAGTTCCAAGAAAATTAATGCTTCAAGATTGAAAGCAATTATTACTATGTTAAAATTGAAATAATTAAAAAAAAAGTTATATCAAAAATTGATAATTTGGAAAAATCCCTTTTACCAAAATGTGTATTTAAGTAAGTAAGTTTATTTTCATTGATGCTACATTTAAGTTTTACACCACCTTCAGCCTTATCATATAAGAATAATTTATTTCATATATTTACCATACTTAAAGTTACTTAAACTACATGTCTTACAAATCTCGTCTCGCTAAAAAGACATAACAATTTATGTAGCTCTTAACTAATTATATCTTTGGTCTACTTATTGTCTAACTGTTTTTCAAAGCCGATTCAATTTTGCTCAATCTTAAGCACCACTCCGTGTTTGGTACGTCCTTCAAGACCTGTATTAGCCGATCTCTCCATCGTAGTTGGTTTCCTTCCTTTCTCCAATCGCTCCACCACCTCTTATCTGCATTCTCTAGCTTCTCCATCACCCCTTCACAGCTTACAACATGCTGGATTGTCTCTGGCTCTTTATTGCATGCCCTGCATGTATTGTCTGCCCAACCTTTCTTCTCTTCCTTTACTACATTCCCGCATCTCCACCTTGCCCAAGTTTCCTTCTGCCAA
>JAAAKG020133517.1:0-66307 GCA_010014905.2 Druon quercuslanigerum | reverse complement strand
TACGACACATACACAAGCAATGCAATATTAAAGTACTTTAGCATGACTTTATCAATTACTTAATCTATCGATTGACGATTACGATTATAAGTTCAAAGTTCAAGAAATCAGAAAGCTGATATAAGCATTAAGTAAGAAATTCCAAAATTTTACGTAAAAATTAAAAAATTAAAACAAGAAATTTAATTTTTTGTAAATTTTATTTAATTAGTAGATTTCCGTTATCGCCAGTACAAGGGAGTTTCTTTAAATACTACTAATTTGAGTGAAATGTTTGATTTTTAAAATTTTTACATTTTATTTTCAGTGAAACAATTAATTTCAAAAGAAAAGGAAGAATTTTCGACAAAATAATTAAATTTTTAACCTAAAAGCCGAATTATGGTTATTATAGTTTAATAAAAAAATTATTAATTAAGTAGTTCAAGAAACTCCTCATTTTTCCTTAGTTGGCATGGCAAAAATTCAAACGGCCTTAGTTATTCAAATTAAAGAGAATAAAAATGGTTTCTAAACATGCATTTTAATGTGTCAATGTATCTAAACGGCTTTAATGTTATAGTATCAAATAATAATTATTAATAATTGAGAAGAATAGAATTGAAATAGTCTTCCCTAATAGCTTCTGCCTATTGCCGACGTGTTTGCATGTTTTACGGTAAACGAATATAAATTTTATTATATAGTGCCTAGTTTTCTTTCTTAGTGACGACACTCACTGCTTCAATTTTTTAAAAATATGTTTATCCCATTTCATGCAACATCCCCTTTATGTACATAAAAAATCGAGTCCCCTGTTTCTTGTTGCAGAATTAAGTTTACAGTACGACTCATCACCCAATGGCGACCCTCGTTCTGGTATTCCTCGTTTCGAAGCTTCTTCTTCTTCCTCTAGTAGACATTTACTTGAGAAGCCTCTTCTTCCTGCCAGATCCGTCTCTCCTACCGGGTCCCCTCTTCGAGTCAGGTCTAGGTCCAGGACTCCTCTTAAGTCTTCTCCTGCCAGGTCTTCACGCGACCAGCCGTGTTCTCCTTCTGTCACGCTGCCTGGAGTGAAGAGTGGATATGCTGAACTTGAACCTTTCCGACTAATTCCCCACACGAATCCCCACCGGCAATACGAAATTCGCAGATATAGTTTTCCTCCCGATGCACCCATTAAATTGAGAGTGGGAAGGAATAGCTTTGGGCCAGTGCCATCCGAAGAAGTAAATGTTTTATCAACATCCGATGGTGACATCTTTGCAATATTGGAGGTAAATAATAAAGTTCTTCGCGGGATATATAGAGACATCATCCTTCGAAGACGGGTGAAGATAAACATGCACAGCGGTTTGGTACTCGATTTGGATAAACATGAAATCGAGGAAACGCCCTTAGGCGGGCAGCATCCGATCGCAAAGAATTTTGAATTAATACGTGTAACAGATAAAACTTTTTATCATTTTCTTTAAAAGTTGTAGTAGAATAAAGACTACTAGAAAATTAAAATTAATAAAGGATTAATTATACCAACTTAATTTCTAGTTTTGAAGGTTTCAAAATATATCTAGAAAGAATTTAGAGTATCTGATGACACAATTTTTTTTAAGTTTTGCAGGATTGCAAAATGTTTAGGAAAAGTTAATTATTTCAAAAGGATTTCACATATTTTAAGAATATTTGAAAATGAATTAAATTTTGCACATATTTACAAATTTTTAAATAATATATAGGTATATATGGTTGAAAATTCATTTTTGTTCTGTTGAAAATTAGAATATTTATTTCAAAATTAATATTCTTGTTTAAAAATTTATCGTAAAATAAGCCAATTCTTAAAATAGAAAATATTGACCGGGGAAAGCCGGGAAAGAACTCTATAAAAACTAAAAGCCGTCGCGGGACGCCTGGCAAATGTTATACAGAGAGAGAGAGGGGGGGGGGGAGCGGCTGTGCCAGGCCGAAGAGAGCCGACGAGTTGCGAAGGTCTGCCATTGATGTCTGCTGTCGTGTGCATGTGTCTGCCATGGCAGGCGTCGCCAGGCAACAGCTGCACTCACACCCGTACCACCAAGCCATGAAAAAGTTTTACATGCAAGATCAAGTTGTACAGCGGGGCGCCGAAAATAATTTAGATGGAAAAACGACGAGGAACCAGCGAAACACCAATATTGCACGTTTCGCATCAGTTATTGCAAAATCAACGCGATTTTAGGATAAGGATTTCAGGATAAAAAGAAACATTAAAATACAGATTCCTCCTAAGCCCCAAGATCAGGCTGAAATGGATGCCACCCTTCGTGAGGATATCTCGGAGGAGTCCGACCTCTGGACCGTCAATTGCTTAGCTTTTGGTGCTGGGAGAGGTTTGTCTGAGTCAAATCGAAACTAAGACCGACTATGGATTAAAAGATCAAAAAACGCATGCACCAACTGAAAATATAGTGCTACAAAGTACCGCGAGGCGTGCTGAGCAGTTGCCGGTGGGACGTGGTACCCTGCAGTAGTAACCTAAAATTCAATTTAATTAAAAATCTGATTGCTTTTATGCCTTTTTACTGTGTGGTCGCAGATTCTTTTTTTAGCACCGACCGACTTGAAGACCATATCTGCAGAAGAAGATGCTTGTATCTGCTTTGGAGAGATTCCTTTACTGATGTTACCTCTTAAATGCGGCTCTGAGGCACACCCAGGTACGTACAGACCTCTCCAGCATTAGGATGTCTAATAACGATAGTTCACGAGTGCAATTGAAATTTGTTCATCGTGATACAATGATATCAAAACAGTGGTTTATTCAGCGAAATCTTCCAGGATTATTCGGAGTGACAAAAGAGAACTGTTGTGAATTGCGTATTTATGTTCGAAATACAAAGGAATAAAAAAGCTCAATCCACATCATACACGCAGCGAGAAAACCTAAAGAAAGTAACGTATATTTCATTCTTATCCTTTCTTGGTTTCGGCAGTTTGTTCTAAATAATGTGTTACGCTTCGAGTCAGTGTCGTAATTTCTCGGCACGCGTATAACCTTGTCAGCTGACTGATATTCACTCCTGAAAATCACACCGGGCTATTCGTGTAGTTTGAGTGAAACTGATGCGATAATTATTACGAAAAGCTTTCGAGTCGGACTGTTTGATCACGTCACCAATCTCTTTTATTTTATTTTTAAACTACGATTAGCAAGTCTTGAGCAAGTGAAACTTGCTAGCCGAATTAAAGATTTCGTTCCAATCATTTTCAACAGTACACACAAGCGGAATGCTTCGAGCAAGATTAGAGACGCTTGAAACAAATTACTTGAAGTTTCAGCAACAGAATGTTGAGTTATTTTCATCGAAACAGAAGAGTGGTATAAAGTTGCTAAGGATAAATTCTTCGATGCAATCGACGCTCTTGCCTCCGTTGTTAAATTACATCATTTAAAAACAAGTTTAACAAAAGAGCCGGCTCAGCTCCTTAAAAACATTCCGGTTACAAATGAAAATTATAAGCTTGCGTGTGACTTGTTAGTAAAACGTTATGAAAATAAGAGAATATTGTTAAATTATCACTTGTTTATCCTCTTTTCGTTAAAGCCTTTAAAATCGGAATCAGCTTCGAATTCGAAGGATCTTGCCAATACAGGTAAAGAAAACTTAGAGGCTCTCAAAGCACTCTCAGCATTAATCATGTGACACGACCTAGAGCAAAAGGTTTATTACCTACAGCTGTTATCAAGGTCAAGTTAATTAGTGATTCTTCAGTGTTTGTGCGTACATGCCTTGATCAGGGTTCTGAAGTGTCTCTTGTATCTAAGTATCTCGCATAAAGACTTAAGCTCACGCGCTCAAGTTGTGAATTAGGTTTGCTAACAATCAGTGCAGGACCACCTACACCAACAGATTTCGATAAGTCAAAAATGATCGACGTGATCTTAGGAGCAGACGTTTGTCCTTATCTGCATCTTCTGCTCAGGAAACATACTTCGGTTGGACCCTATCTAGGAGAACTACAGGAGATTTTTTACCTAAATCAACTGAAGAGCCTTCTTTGGTACTAGGGATCCATTTTTTTCAAAGGCTTTGAGAGGAACAAGAGGTTCCATCAAAGTCCACACTGACGTCTGAAGAACAGTAGTGACATGTTGTTCGTCTTCCTATGTAGTAAAACATTTCTTCATTTGGCAATTCTTTTCGGACAGCCTTCCGGATGTTTCAGCACATGGAACGTCGCCTCGCGAGTGAGGCTTCCTTCTTAAGGGACTATGAGGAATTTCTGAAGGAATACGAATGTTTTGGCCACATGGTGCCTGACACTGAGCCTTCTATTCGTCGTGACTCTTCTCGTTCCTTCCCCTTTCGACATCACGGAGTACAGCGTGAATCCAGCGCTAGTACCAAGTTAAGAGTAGTCTTCAATGGATCTCAGAAAACTTCAGCTGGAATTTCGCTCAGTGAATCCTTTCGTATGCTGGGCTCTGGCTTTCAAAGATCGCCTGGGACGATCCTCTTCCGAAGGAGGTATGCCAACGTTGGCTTGCATATCGTGACAGCCTTCGTGAAATATCCTCAACTTAAGTACCTCGTTGGATAAAATTCAGTTAATCTTCTGGTTCCTGTGAGCTGCATGAATTATCCGATGCTTTGGAGAGACTTCACCGCAGCAGTTTATCTTTTTGTGACCTCTGATTATGATACGAAGTCTTGTTTCGCTATCGATTTCGAAAACTAAAGTCGCTCCTTCAAAACAGATATCATAACCATACTTAGAACGGCGTGAAGCAGTTCTTCTTGTTCGACTTATGCATCACGTTCAGAAAACGCTTTTGTACCTTCGTAGCTAATAAAGTTTCTGAAATACAAACCACTCAACCATCAGCAATTGGGCATAATTCGTTGCTGTTTCCCGATCTTTGGCCTAGAATTTAAACCACAGTTAATCTTTAAGTGGACTTAGAAGAGCGAACATAAAAAGTTCTCAATCGCTACTCTTCTTTAAATAAAATTCTACGAGCGACTGCCTGGTTACAACGATTTATCCAAGTTGTTTTTCATCAATCCTTTTCAAAGTCATCATTCCTTTCACCTTTGGAACTTAAGAAAGCTCGCCTAGATTGGATTCGCCACGAACAGGAATTTTATTTTGAGGCACACGTTAAGGCTCTATCATCAGGAAGGTTTCTTCCTTCCAAAAGTAAGTTAGGTTGTTTAACACCTTATCTAGATTTTCAAAAACTGCTTCGTGTAGGAGGTAGGTTGAAGAATTCAGCCTTGGATCCTTATGAGAAACCTCCTCTCATTCTCAGCTCTGAATCAACGGTGACGACTCTGTTTATTGATCATCATCTTCGACGTTGTCTTCATGGTGATGTCCAGCTAACTATTGGAACCTTGAGGTAAACCTACTGAATTCTAGGTGGTCGTTCAGTTGCTAAGTCCTTCATTCATCGACGTTTACCATACCTACGACATCGAGCCGTAAAGCCTCAGCAATTGATTGCAGACCTTCCAGCAATTTTCTCTACTCCAAGTCGACCATTTCTACATGCTGGCGTCGACTATGCTGGACTTATTTACTTACGAACAACTAAGGGTCCTGGTTGCCGATCATATAAAGGCTACATCTCAATCTTCGTTTGCTGTTCTGCTTGAGCTTTCCATTTAGAAGCTGTCTCGGACTATCGGACTATACGGTCAGCAAAACACCTTCGGCGAGTCGTCGGTGATACTACCCTCACATAGGAAGAAATGAGCGCATTTCTGGTTTAAGTAAAAAGCCTGTATAATTCAAGATCTCTTCAATCCATCTCTGATGATCCTAATGGTCTTACAGCTCTTACTCCAGGTCATTTTTTGATTGGAGAACCTCTCAACAGTATCCCCGAGCTGAGAGACATTGAAATAGCCTCAAATCGCTTATCTCGATGGCAATTGCTACAAAAAATGCTTCAGAATTTCTGGCAACGTGGGTCGTCGGACTACCTAAAAGAGCTTCAACCTCAATCGAAGTGACGAATTCCTTATCCAACACTTGAACTTGGTGATATCGCTTTTATCCGTGATGAAAATTCACTACCAACAAAGTGGCCTTCAGGTCGTGTCGTTGATCTTCATCTTGGTTCTGATAATCATGTGCGTGTTGTGTCTCTTCGCACTGCGAGTGGTTTGTTTAAGTGCCCTATAGTAAAATTTTGTCTTTTACCAAAAGCGAGAGACAATGTTGAGATCTCTTCTTGAAGTATCGTATAAATCTTTTTAGTTGTGTTATCTGAATGTTTGAACTTATTTATTTCTGTCTTGTTATTTTAACGAAAATTTTAAGTATTTATTTGTTCGATCGTCGTTATAAAATTGTAATCAGTTTTCTTCTTGAAAATTTTAATTTTGTTGTCGCAATCATCAAATGGGCGGAATGTTTGAAATTGACTGTCATATTTTATTAAGTAAATTGTTTTCTTTTAATATTACTCATTTCACATCGACATTTCCATTTAGAGTCTAATTTTACATTTTAATGGAATTCTAATTTTAAAGTGTTCTCGATTTCTTATTTTATTCTTATTCCTCTATCGTTGAATCATATGCTTCCAATGGGTGAGAACTTTGCGAAAAGTCTTCACTTTACTCGCGAACAGTCTTTTTTTCCATTGTCAACCTTAGCTTTTGATTTGAAGCAGCCAAACCACTCGCTGAACCATAATCTGAACTACTGATGGTCGAGAGATCAAACTTCTGCGAGATATTCTCAAGAAGAGAGGCACCCATTTTATTTCTTCTTTTATTCTTATTCCTCTATCGTTGAATCATATGCTTCCAATGAGTGAGAACTTTGCGAACAGTCTTTACTTTACTCGCGAACAGTCTTTTTTATCCATTTTTAACCTTAGCTTTTGATTTGAAGCAGCCAAACCACTCGCTGAACCAGAAACTGAACTACTGATGGTCGAAAGATCAAACTTCTGCGAGATATTCTCAAGAAGAGAGGCATCCATTTTAGCTAGATCTTGGGACTTAGGAGGAATCTGCATGACAATGTTCCTCCTTGTCCTGAAATGGCTAGGCTCTCTCAGAAGGTGCCTGCTCTCCACGACTGCTCTTCATGTCGCTTCCTCTTCTTCGTCTCCAGCTTGGTCAAGCAACGGTTAGGGAAGCGCTCTGCGTATATATCTAGTTTTCAAAAGACAGGCAGCTTGCTTTCGCAGTCTCATTTCCATATAAATTATTTTCAGCACTCCGAAAATTAGGATGATCGGCACTGTTTGTCGGCCCATTGACAGGGGCTCTGTGCTTTCGATCGTTTTGAACAGCATCTATACCTTATGGCGTTCTGGTAGTAATTTTTTGCTCCCAAGAACAGATCCAGGTGCCATTCAGCTTTTGCCACGGTTCTTAAACTTTTGCCTGGAGATTATTTCTTCCGGACCATACCTGGATAGTTTTCCGCAACTGCTTATTAATTATTGTAAACATATTGGGCAGAGAGCCTAGATACAGAGGCACTCTGTCCGCAACCTGGTCTAACCCTGGTTAATTTCTAATTTATTTTTGTTTACTTCTGAATTTAAAAAAATATAAATTAGAATAATTAGATATTAAGCAGAATTGGACAGATTGTATCAGTGCTCTTGCTTGTACAGATATAACGATAAATATAATTTATAAAAACATATTACCAACTTTTTAAATTATTTTTATTAATAAAATTTTCCAAACCAAATAAATAAGGATCGACGAAAACTTTCTTTGAATCAAACAAACATTTGTTCCACCTTATATCAAAGAAAACATTGGTTTGATTCAAACAAATATTTTTATTAGTGCAGTTCAATTATCAATATCCATGTTTGGTATTCTTTTAATTAATTACATGTTTTATCCTCTTCTTTTTCTATTTAATGAAGCTAGGTAATAGCTCTAAAGTACATTCTTTCTTTAAATTACAGCAAAAAAATTCGTAAAAATGGGCGTACTAAACTTCGGCATCCCTCAAACAATCCTGCCCTAGCTACCTGTAATTTCTGGCAGTTTTTCAATTTGGGTAACCTCTAAATCTACAAGGAAACCAATTTAAAGACGTATAGGAAATAAAACAGAATTTGAAGAAGCGTATTTTAGCTATTCCAAATCGTGGCTTTAAGGAGTGCATCGAAAAGTGGGAGGATCTCTGGAATAAGGTTGTAGTTTCCGAAGAGCGGTTCTTTTACGGTGCCACTCACACCTGGGACAAGAGTTTTTCTCGAAGGTGGTTGCTTCTCTCATGGCGTTGCTTTTATGGCGCAACAGAGAGAGTATCTTAAAAGTACTTTCTTGTAAAAATAGAAAATAAATGCGTTAAAGTCAGACAGCTTGTTGTGCGTCCTGCAAGATTCGTGTTTAGACACTTACGTCGTTCTGACCGGCGAATAATTTATTTAAATGCATTCAAATAATTTGAAATAGAAGTTATTTTGAAATCCTATGAAATCGCTTAACAGTTATTCGAATCTTCAAATGGGACATTATAATAGAACCCATATAATTTATTTCTCATATAACCAGCAGATTTCTCTGAAACGCTAAAGTGCATATAAATTGATATATTATTTTTAAGGAATTACGTGCCTCATTTTTGGCTCTCGATGGCGACTAATTAAATTTAAATATCTCAGAAGAACAAGCTTGAGACATACGAGTTTCATATAGGAGATAACGGCCTTAGAAATTGCTACATATTTGAACGAAGAATAAGAATATCCATTGGTTACACTGCGAAACAAATTCTTTATCAGTGCATTAATCACTTTTTTCTCTTACCATACAATATGAGGACTGCTCATATTCTTTGTTTAACCTGGGTGATTATCTTCAATGCTGTTGGTAAATATAATGATATAATATGTTTTTTATATTTTTAATATTCAACTAATTGGTTGTAAGTTTAAGTACTTCGTTATGAATTCATTTTCTTGGTTGAAGATTCATATTTTTGGTTGAAAATTTAACAACTTCTATTTCAAGTTAAAAATGCATATTTTTTAGTCAAAACGTAGTTTGTTCCGTTGGAAGTTCAACGATTTAGTGAAATTTATTATTCCGGTATTGAACGTTCAACTCTTACGATCAATATGTATATCTTGTTGTTGAAAGTGCATCATTTTAGTTGAAAAATCATCTGTTTGAAGGAAAATCTAAACGCTTATTAAAAAATTCGATATGCCTGGTTAGAAATTACCATTTTAAACCGAAAGTGTTTTTTAATTTTAGTTAATTTAAACTGTTTGGTAGAAAATTAATCTCTTTTTGTTACCATTACAACTATTTTGCCAAACATTCATCCTTTTCTAAATTCAACTTTTTTTTCTAAAATCATTACATTTTGAACTGAAAAATATACATTTTGAACGAAGAATGTAATATTCAATATTTTAACAGAAAAAAATTTAGTTTAAGCTCAAAAACAGTTTTAATCAATAAAAAAAAAAGAATCTTAAATCATGTAATTGAGTTTTCTAACACGGAGATAAATTTTTACACCCGAACATTCATTTTCTATCAAAATAGACGAAGTTTTAAAGAAATATATTGGATTAATTTTCTACTCAAAAAGATAACTTTTTACAGAAAAATTAAATAGTTAAATCTCAAGTTAAAAATTAATTCAAAAAGCAACAAAAAAGTATTTTCTGCAGAATATTCTTATTTCTCTTGAGACCTTCCGAAATTCTTAAGAAAATTAAAAAATTTTTGTTTGAAATCTTAAATCAATCCCTAAAAATAGAAACTAGATCATTACAAATTCTCCCAGAACCATTCTGTGAAGTTTCCGAAGAAAACCAATATTTTTATTTTAAATCGTTCAATATTAGGAAATGCCCCCGGGCTTTTGTATTTTTAATGGAAAAAACTCAAATTGAGAAAATTTCAAAAAGCAACTACTTGCTATTTACTTTTTGTAAATTGAATTTTAGTTCATACGCAGAAAATGTTGAAGAAATAATTTCTATTTCATAAAATTAAAACTTGACAACAATTTTGCACGCATTTTTCAAATAAATTTAAATTGGTTACGCAATTAGTATTTTGTAATTTATATTTCCCTTGTAAATAACGATATGCTAGAATCTGTTTGGGTAGAATAACATTGTAAATGATTGATGAGAATTATATTACAGTAGTAAAAATTTGTAAGACATTATTAATTATTTAAAAAATTAATTATCATAGATTCTTTCGCTGACCGGATACCGTATCTGCTATTTCTTCTTGCAGAATTCGGTTTGCAGTTCGACGATCCACCAAATGGCGATGATCGTTGCGGATATTCTTTTTCTAATAAAGATTCACCAGAGAGGTCTTTTCTACGTGCCAGGACCAGGTCTCCTCCTGCCAGGTGTCTTCCTGTCAGGTATCTTCCTGTCAGGTCTCTTCCTGTCAGGTCTCCTCTTACCAGGTCTCCTCCTGTCGTGTATTCTCATGCCAGATCTTCACGTGCCACATCGAGGTCTTCTTGTGTCACGCTTCCTGGAGAGATGGCTGGAAATGCTGAACTTGAACTTTTTCGGCTTATTCCTCACACAAATCCACACCAGCAATACGAAATTCGCAGATACACTTTTCCTCCCGATGCACCCATTCAATTGAGAGTAGGAAGGGATGACTTTGGTCCCCTACCCACCAAAGAACAAATTGTATTATTAGCACCCAATGGTGACGTCATAGCAATATTAGAGAAAAATAACAAAGTTCTTCGCGGAATATATAGAGACATTATCATGAAAAAACGGGTAAAGATAAATATGGAGAGCGGCTTGATTGTCGATTTAAATGAACATGAAATCAAGGAAACACCTTTAGGCTCGGGTCGCCCAATATTAAAGTCTTTTCAAGTAATACATGTAACCAGCAAACCTTTTTATCATTTTATTTAAAAGTTGTAGTCGCGAGATATTGCATACTTTGTTTTCGAAATTTGATTAAATTGCGTATTAGGTGAATGTCAGGTTTGATCGCCCTTTTCAGATTGTCTTTTGCATATTAAACTAAACGTAAATTATGTTTACTACTGAAGATGACGATATCTTTGGACTTTTGAAAATAACAACCTACAAATGAGAAATTTTAATTCTAAAAATTTATTTCGAAAAGAGAAAATTTAATTGTTATTGATCCTTTAAAACTAATTGCAAAGATAAAAAGATTAAAATTGATTAAGGTCTATTGTGCAAAGTTAATTTTCGGTTTTAAATACTTCAAAATACGTCGAAAAAGAATATGGAAGATTTGAATGCAATTTTTTTTATTTTGCAAGATTCTACAATATTGATTTTTCAAGATATCATGTAAAAAAGGATAAATTTTGTAAGATTTTAAGACAAAACAAATTTGCTTATATTCTTGGAAATTTTAAAAATTATTTTGGTTTTATATATGCCGTGTCTACGTGTACCGAAATAACGGTACAAATCGACGGATTTTTTCGGAGCATGCAGACTCTTCGATTTATTTTCTTAGACTGAGTTAAAGTTTTAAAGATTTCAAAATATTTCGGCAAAAAACTTATCTCCTGGTTAAAAATATCTTACCAGAATTGAAAATTGAGCCCTTATAAACTCAGATCACTTTGTAACTAAATAGGAATCAGATGAAAATTTCAAAAAAGATATGTCATCGCCTTTAATACCATTTTCATTTCAAATTTAATACTGATTTTGCTATTAATTTTATTTTTAATTGAGAAAATTTTATTTTGATATAAGATTTTATACCAGCAAGAATTAGAATCTGCTTAATTTAAATTAAAAAAATCAGCTTTTACAAAAAAATGTATTTGTTTAATATTTCGCCGGCGAAGCGTGCCTACTTCACGGTTTCGTGAACAAACGCTCCTTGACCAATCATCTCCTGTTTTCTGAGCTGTAACCAAAAAAAATTGGTTATGAAGACATTGGAGATTCAGAAGTCCGCGCCCCTCTTCAAAGCATGAGGTTCTTAATCGAGGAAGGGACGAATTTATATAAAGGCTCTTCTGTATACTCATGATCTTGCGCGTGGTGATATCAAGGGCATTAAGCTCGTTATTCGTGGGACGGCCAGCATACTAGTCGCAGATATTTTGTTCGGCGCCATGTAGAACCATGTATCTGCTTCGGAGAGACTCATTCACGGACGCTACGTCCTGAATGAGACTTTGAGGCACACTCAGGTACGCATAAGTCTCTCTACTGTTAAGATCTCTAATAAAACTTATATCCACAAGCTCCAGCTCCTCGAGAATGCCAATAATCTTTCCTCGCTTAAAATTAATCTTCCAACTCTTAAGTTGGGTTTGAAAGGTTTTTAAGTCTTTTGATCCATCGCCTGCTTCGGCTCTGATTTGAATCTGCCAAGATTGTTCCAAAGACTAACGCACAAAGTGTAGAAGCTCCGGGAGTCTCACTTTCTTTAAATCAAACAAAATTTTTCTTCGTATAGTTCGATTAGGTAACAGGTCAAAATCCTTGTTTGTTATTTTTTTAATTGATGATTTTTTGCCTGCTATTTTTACTACTTAATAAATCTAAGTAATAGCTCTAAAATACATTTCTTTTTTTTTTCTTAATTAAAGCTCGGAGGTGGTTGCTTCTGTCACGATTTTATTTTCATGGTTCGACAGATATAGTAACTCGAGAGTACTTTATTTTAAAAAAATAAAATAAAATAAGTCCGTTAAAGTCAAAAGCTTGTTTGATCTCCTGCAAGATTCGCATTAGGCACTTTCTTTGTTTTGCCAGGTCAATTATATCTTTCAATGCATGAAAATAAATTGAAATCGTAGGTAATTTTGAAATCCTACAAAATCGCCTGAAGTTATTCGAATCTTTAAATGAAGCTTGATAATAGATCCCACATAAATTATTTTTCATGCAACCAGCAGATTTCTCTGAAAAGTTAAAGAGTACATATAAATTGAGATATCAGTATTAAGGAATTACGTGATTAATTTTTGGTCCTTGATGGCGACTAATTAAATGTAAATATCTGAGATGAACAATCTAGAAACTGACGTGTACAATGTAGGAGATAACGGCTATAAAAGTTGCTACAGGCTCAAAGGAAGGATATGAAAATTCATTGGTTACACTGCGAAACAAATTTTTCATCAATACCTTAATCACTCTTTCCTATAATTATAAAATATAAGGACTGTTTATATTCTTCTCTTATCCTTAGCGATTATTCTCAATGATATTGATAAAGATAATGATATAATATGTTTTCAATATACCAAATTGCTATTTTCTCTGTAAATTTATTTGAGCGTGATCGATATGAGTAGGAATTTTATCTGAATTTATCCTGGGCAACGTGTCTACTAATCTTCATCCACCATATTCCCGGTCATTTCAGGTTGTGAATATCAAATCTCCTCTTATAGGCCATCCATATGCTACGTTCCACATTTGAGTTTAGAATTTAGAATTTTCCTAGGAATCTTAGTAAAACTTTTTTATTGTATACAAACTATTAAAAATTCTTTAAAGATTTTTTTTCAAACTCTTCATAAACGTATATTTAATTTGAAACTCTAAAATTTTTAATTATTTTGAAATGTTTTTTTAAATATTTTTAGTCTAATAAATATCTTTTAAAATAATGCTTATCGATTTTAATTTAAATTCCAAAAACTTTTTATATTCTATATAATTAAAATAGCATTCAAATCTTTCGGATTTTTTTCAGACAATTTCGGAAATGTTTCGAACTTAAAGAAATCCAAAGACTTTTTACCATTTACATGAAAACTTAAATTTCTTTAAAAAATTATATTTGTTTAAATAATTTGGATTTTGTTCTAATATATTGAAAAACTTGCCGTTCATAAAATACAAAAAATGCATTTTGCAAAAATTCAATCTCTGGCATTATACCAAGACACGATTGTGATATAAGCTTACATTTATTCTTGACCCAGTTAATATATTTATCGTTATTATAAAGAATATTCGTGAAACTATTAATGTTCTGGAATTAAAAGTGCGCATGCGTGAGAGGAAAGCAATGCGCGAGTTTTTAAGTGTTACTTGTTCGTGAAATTATTTAAACCAAGATTCTGTTTTTCACGGCTCCTTCATAACATCACAACCTGGCCAGTGTTCACGTAGATTTTACACTGATGTAACTTTATACCCTAAATATAAATGAATATTTACAGTTTCTATTAAGGACAATTTACTCGCCCCAGCCATTTCTGCACCACTCGCCGTCCGGAAAAATTTTTATCTGCTTTTTCTTTTTGCAGAATTTAGTTCACAGTTCAACCGTTCACCTAATGATGACCCCCTTCCTAGGGATCCTCATTACGGATTATCTTTTCGTCGACATTCACCTGAAAGTTCTTTTGTTCGTGTTAGGTCCAGATCTCCTCCTGCCAGGTTTCCCCCTGTCAGGTCTCCTTCGGCTAGGTCTCCTCCTGGCAGATCGAGGCCTCTTTCAGATCTGCTTAATGTACTGAAGTATGGAGATGCCGACGTTGAAAATTTTCGGCTAGTTCCCCATAAAAATCCACACCGGCAATACGAAATTCTCAGATACACTTTTCCTCCCGATGCACCTATTAAGTTGAGAGTAAGAAGGAATACTCTTGGACCCATACCAACCGAAGAACAATTTGTATTATCAACATCTGTTGGTGACATCTTTGCAGTATTGGAAATAACTAATAAAGTTTTTCGTGGAATTTATAGATTTTCGATTTGAATGAACATGAAGTCAAGGAAACTCTCTTAACTATGCGTTACTCCATCTCAAAGTCTTCCGAAATAATACGTTTAACCGAGAAACCAATCTATCATTTTCTTTAAAAGATGTACTCACGTAATCAATATTTTAGAAAGATAACAATACATTTTAATACTAAAGGGTTTAATTGTGGACCAGAATCTCCAAAAGAGAAATTTCAATCCTGAAAATTTGTTTATAAAGGAGAACATTTATTTGTAAATGAATTTTTAATATAAATGCAAAATTACAGGTTATAACGTTTTAACCAAATGTTTGAAAAATAACCAAAAATACAAACTTTTCAAGAAATTGAAAAGATTTCAAGAGAAATAAAAAAATTTCTTACGATTTTCAGGAAAACTAAATATTTTTTCTTATTTAACTATATGGTTGAATATTCATGTGTTCGGATATAAATTAGATTTTTTATTAAAAGGTTGATCCTCTTGGTTAAAAATACATCCTTATAGTTAAATTTTTATTGTAGAGTTGAAAACTTGACCTTGAAAAACTCAGATCACTTTGTGACAAAATAAGAATCAGGTTAAGATTTCAAAAACTAAAAATTCATTGAAAAATGGAATTGATAAGTCTAGTGTCTTAACTAGTTGAATCTTGGCGCTTTAGTTTGGACATAATAGAAGATTATGCAGCTCAATCATTGCACCCGCTCCCGGCTGAGCCGCGTCAACGTTTCAGCTGTACCCTCGTCTCACAACCTTGAGATTAATAAAAGTCATAATTAAAAAGAATTTAATTTAGAAAACTTGAAAAAAAAACATGAAAAAATGCAAAGGAACAAGTAAGAAGTAAATGAAAAAATCATCCGCAGTAATTACGATATAACATATAGGAAACTTTTAAAAATGAATGATTACCTGAAATATCTTTCGAAATTCACAATTGAAAGAGCAATTTTTCTTCGTGTATTCTAGTTGGATATATATCATTGTAAAAGATCAAGAACAACAAAGTTATGTGGGAACAAAGAAAAGGTAAAATGATAGGTTATGATATCGAAACGAAAAAAGAAAGTTGTAATTATAGGTGATCAGAAGTTTACCAAAAATTAAAATAACAACACATTGTTAAGATTTTAAAGTGCACCATAAGGGTTCACGTTGATTTAAGTTTCAACTTTCAGTTTAAATTGCAGAGCTAATTTTTCCGAGAAGCAAAAACATGTTTGATCATGGATTCTTTCAAATGTCAAATTGCAACAAGTGTTTGCAAAGTCATTTATAAAGGGCTATAGAAATTCGGTCGTTTAGATTTGTCATATCTGAGATTAACACATTTGGTTTCTTTATTAATATAAAAAGATTCAATTGTAAGGCGTTTGTTTTAATTTTTCTCGTAAGCTAGAATTTTCGGATGTTGAAAATCACAGTCATGACCAGTTTCAATTCTGTGGCTTTAAAGTAGCCATTTCCAACTAAATTGCACATCTATTGTTTATTTTTCTGTCCTTCGAAACCGGAAACTGTTGTATATATTCCAGGTGTAGCCTTCCTTTCATTATTTTTGGCTGTGATGTTTTCGTCGACTAGCGCCGAAAATTCGATAATGATCATTGTTCATTTCTCGAAGTCAAGGAGAACTATGTAATGTCTCAAGTATGCAAAAACATAATTGCCCACGCTATGGTCTTCCAGTATATGCGGCACTAGTCATGCTCGACCATTGACTCTATTTTCCGAGGAGCGTTTAGCGGAGCGCTATTAAGGCTGATGCCGTAAGAGTAACAGAGATGGTAATAAAGCACTGTTAGTTCCGCATTGTGCCTTTCAATGTTTTTCGTTCCCGCATAAGTTAGAGAACTAATATAGTACGTATCTCGGTGCTCTAACTGTGCAGTTTACGTTTTGCATCAATGTTTGGTATTTAAAATTTTCATTTTCTTCTGTTAACCTGTTCTTCTCAAGGTTTAATAAAGCTAAGTAATAACTCATACCAGGGTGGTGTCCCCTACATAATGTCGACATTCACCATGCACTCCTGACGTGGTTAACTGTGATTTTCGACTGTTTTACAAATTCAAGTATCCTCTAAAAGGAAAAATATTTCAAGGCGAATAGGGAATAAAATCGAAATGTGACAAAGCAGCTGTTAGCTATTCAGAAAGGTGACCTTAAGGGCTGTTTTTGAAAGTGGTAGGAGCACTGAAAAAATGATGTGCTTTCCAAGGAAAAGTACTTTATTTAGGATATCATCGCCATTGATCAGGATTACCACCTACTTCTGTTAGACTACTAGGTCGGATACTTTCCGGAGGACCTCGTATGAAGCTCTTTGTATATCAACATTTTAGTTTTTGGGGACAAGTCGTAACGTTGACAATGTTTTTTTCGAAAGTGGTTGCTTCTTTTACGATGCTCTTTTATGGTTCTACAGAGATAATAACTCAAGAGTAATTTCTTATAAAAATAATTAAATGCGTTAATGTTAGACAGATTGTTTACGGGTCGTAGGTTCTTTTGAACTATGACCCCTAAATTATCTAATTGCATGAGAATATATTCAAATGTAGGGTAATTTTTAAACCATATGAAATCGCTTAAAAGTTATTCGAATTATTAAATGTGATGTTATAGTATACATTATATCAGTTATTTGTCATATAAGCAATAGAGTTTCCTAAAACGTTAAAGAGTGTTTCAAATGTGATATCAGTGTTGACTAACTACGTGAATATTTTTGTCCTTGAAAGTGACTCTAATCAAATGTAAATATCTCATAAAAAAAATCTTAAGAATTTTTATCTGTAAGATAAAGACCTTATGCTATTATTTATACACTGAAAACCAAATTCTTCATCAACACATTAATCAGTTTTTTTTCTTATTAGAAAAGATGAGGATAATTTATACTCTTGTCTTATTCTTGGCGATTTTCCTAGATTCTATTGGTAAATATAACGATATAATTTGTCTATAACATTCAGTAAATTTTTCCCAGGCAGGGTTCAGTACGTTACCTGATGATAGATTCTAGCACGACTTAGAATTCTTCTTTTTTCATGAGTTTTCAATAAATTTCACATTTTTCTCATTTTTCGCTTAAATAAGATTTAAATTAATAGAACCCTGTAAAAGGATTCATCTAATTTTGGTAACAAGTTCATTCTTCTTGGTTCAAAAGATGATATAAAATACATTTTTTTTGAAAAAAGATCTTCTCCTTCGCTCCACAATAATTCTACTATTTGACTGAAAGTTTAATTTTATTATTCTGTTGAAAATGAACAGATTTTGTTCAAAAGTTATTCTTTTTGGTTGAAAATGCAATTAATTAATTCATCGTTGATATAAATCGTTAAAAATTAATTGTTTTGTGTAAAAATTCATTTTTTTTAAAATTTAAATATTTATTTGCATATATTATTTTGATGTTGCGGTGATTCAAAAAATGGATGTTAAAAAAATAAATAAAAGGCCGTCTTAAGCCTGAATTTCAAATAAAACTGCTATTTGATTTTTTGGACAGAATCCAAAGTGACTGGGGCATCACATTTAAACGTTACGGGCTGAAAGCTTTTGGGGCGGGGTGCACAAAAATGCAAAATCTGTAAAACACTCAAAACTTACCAAAAATCGCCGATCATCCAGTAACTGCTAAAAAATGAGAGCAAAGCAGTGTAGCAATGACGTAAATTAAGCAGGAAGCTGAATAACAGCTGTTAGCGCTGACAGCTCACTCGTACTTGATCATACTAATAAAAATTCACTGTCAAATCCGTCTTGACGGGAATTTTAAATTGGAATAAAAAATTCAAATTTCTAACAATTCTGTACTTTTAAAAAATGTAATCCCCTGTTTCTTGTTGCAGAATCAAGTTCAGAATTCAACGCTTCATCAAATAGCGTCCCTATTTCTATAGTGCCACTTTGCGGATCTTCTTCTTCTTCTTGTTCTTCTAATAAACATTCACCTGAGAAGTTTCTTCTTCCTGCCAGGTCGCTCTCTTCTGCCAGGCCCCTCTCTCCTGTCAGGTCTCCCTCTCTTGCCGAGTCTCATGTTCGTGCAAGGTCGAGGTCTCCTACTATCAAGCTTGCTCCTGCTACTTCTCCGCCTGCCAGATCGAGGTCTCCTCCTTTCGGGCTTGCTCGTGCTAAGTCTCTGACTGCCAGATCGAAATCTCTTTCTGTCAAGCTTCCTTCAGTAAAGAATGAAAATGCCGAACTTGCACATTTTCGGCTTATTCCCCACTCGAATAGGCAACGAATATTTGAAATTCGGAGATACACTTTTCCTCCCAATGCACCCGTTCGAATAAAACTGCGAACTGGCCTTGGACTTGGACCCATGCCAACAGAAGCACAAAATGTATTATCAACATCTGATGGTGACATCTTTGCAATAATATTCCAAAGTAATAAAATTCTTCGTGGAATATATAGAGATATCATCATGCAAAGGCGAGTGAAGGTAAACATAGACACTGGCTTGGTTATCGATTTAAATAAAGAGGAAATCGAGGAAACTCCCTTAGGTGCGGCTCACCCTATCGCAAAGGCCTTCGAAATAATAGATGTGCCCGTCAAACAACCTTTTTATCATTTTATTTAAAAGCTGTAGTCAGAAGATCTCGCATAGAATATTTTAATTCATGAAGTGTTTACACGGTCGGAATCAGCAGCAACAAAAATACTGATACGGACAATAACATTTCTGGGGAAATTGTAATTATTTAAATTTTCATATCTCAAAAAGAAATTCTTTATAATGATAGAAAAAGTGCAAATGTTTCTGTACTTTCTAAAATAAATTTTATTAGAACATTTAAAAAGATTTCAAAAGTTTTTGGAAAAAATCGAATTAATTTACATGATGTACATAAACTTTCAAAGTTTTGAAAAAATGCTGGAAAAAAAGGCAATAAATTAAAAACCCAGATTAAAATTTCATTTAATTCGACATCAGCACATTTAAGTGTAAAAGTACACAAACGTTGCGTAATTTTTCTCTACAATTTCGAAATCTGCCTTAGCAACGGTAACTCGTTCATCTTACACTCGCCTTTCCTCAGAATTCAGAAATAATATATTCTTTGAGATAATAAATAAAAATGATGATAAAATATTACGTGTTTTTTATTTTCACAGTCTAATTATTAAATTAAAATTTATGCTCTAATTTAAATTATTGTACAATATGATTAGGAGTTATAAATAACAAAAATCAATACTAAAAAAACTACGTCTGCTTTTATACAACTTTAATTTAATTTTTTTTAACCCTTTGCAGCATATTTGTTTCTATGAAACCAATTTTACGGATATATGCACCTGAGGTGATTTTCGAAATTTGGTTATTTAGAACCAGTTATTCCAGAAGGCATTAGAAACAAAAAAGACAAAAATTTTTGTCAACAATTGAAAATTGTTAAGTTTTGACGACTTTAAAACTAAACGTCAAGCTTTCAATACTGAAGCGAATGAAAATGATCAAATAACAGAATTTTTCAATTTGAAATTTTGAATTTTTTTTTAATTAGTTCAATTTTGGAGATTTAGAATTGACATTTATTTAATTTTATACACGGAGAAACTTTTGGTCGCAACATTCTTTATAACGTATTTCTTTTTACCGTAAGACGTTTTGAGCGAAAGGGCGTCAGTGACGAATTTCGGAACTTACTTTCATTGGCTTAAAAGAATTGCTTTGAACTTGCTTCTGTCTGCAGAAGATTGGCGTCTGTGTTGATTTTTATTTAAAAAAAAATTCATAAAAATTCCTGCTTTCACCCGTACTGACTCTGCTTTTTCTTCCCTCCTTTCCTCTCACTTCCCCTACATCCCGCCCACCACTTTCGCTACTTTGTCAATAATTATTTCTCCTACTTCCCCTTTCGGGGATAAAACACGGACGGATGGACCGAAACCCGAGCAAAACTATCCCGAAGGTATCCGACCTTGAGCTCTAACTTTGTACCTAGTTGCGTAAAATTCTTAGCGAGTTCATTAAAATTTGCCAAAAACGTGGTCATTCACCTTCGGGAACCATTGTTACGATTTTGGAAGTGCATGGTGATGAGTACATAACTAATATTAAAATGAAAGAGTGGTTTAGGCGATTTAGAAGTGGCAGCACTTCAGTGAAAAGTGACTCCCTCTCTGGTGAGCTCTCACCGGCCAAAACTCCTCAAACTGTGGAAGGAGTGCCAGTGTTAATTAGTGCAAATCTCCATTTAGCAGTGAAAGACATAAAGGAAGACCTTGGGATTCCAAATCACTAGATGGAAGCTTCTAATGTGTCCCCTAAGGGTTTACATTTTTCTTGCACTTTCTTCCCTGTTCTTTAACACACCTCCCACACACTTACTTCGTGGTGGGAGGGAGACCTATAGTTCAAGGTGGATTCCGAACGACCAAGAACAACAGCCTTAAGTGCTTAGAGAAGTGCTTTTTCTCTAGAGGTAACTATCCCACGACTCTCCGGAGATGAACAACTCCCTTGCTAGGCTAGTGTTCACCGCATGGGCAACCGAGGCTCTTCCAGAGTGCGAGGCGAGAATCGAACCCGCAAGCCGACAGAGTGGGTCTAAAACCTGCGCTTTAGCAATTAGCAGTAATCAGTTAAGAGCGATACTTCTGTTTAGTAGAATGGCCCCACTGATTCGAGAGAACCATTACCCCGAACAGGCCGGACCGATTATCCTACATTATAGTTAAGCCGTTCTGTTTAGGAAAATATAGCACCCGAAACGTGGGTGACTGATCTCCTGAACCTGGAGCAGATATCACACCAAACCGAAGTTTCACGTGTAAATCTTCGGTTAGGTCTAACTTCTCTCCGCGTGGTGAAATACGACCTTACACAACTTCGGCAGTTCCCTAACAGGCCTGAGATGGCTCCCTGTTATTTCTCAATGAAGAGATAAAACAGAATATGACGTGGATGTTGGATATTCAGAAAGGTGACTCTAGGGAGTTCTTTCGAAATTGGAAGGATCGGTGGAAGATTGCTGTGGCTTCCAAATGATAGCACTTTGAAGTAGATATCATCGCCATTGACCAGGTTGAATTATTAATCCTGGTTCACCACAGGGTCGGAAAATTTCCGGACAGAACTTGTATAAAACTCTTTTTTTGTATCAATAATTTTGTTTTTGGGAACGCCGTAATATTGCCGTGGAGTTTACTCGAGGGTGGTCGCTTCTTTCAGGATCTTCCTTTCATGGCTAAGTATAGTTAAGCATTAACTCGAAAGTGCTTTCTTGTTTTAAAAAATTCTGTGTTAGACAGTTGTATCCTCTAAAATTCCCGTTTGGTTAACTTTATGTAAATTCTTCAAAATGGAGGGTTATTTTTAAAATTGTATGCAGTCACTTAAAAGTAATTCGAATCTTTTAATAGGCCATGCACATGCCAGATTTCCTTAAAACGTAAAAGAGTATATAAATGGTGATATCAGTCTTAATAAATTAAGAGACTATATTTTTCTCTATCAAACTGACTCTGATTTAATGTAAGGATTCCAGACATATAAACATTACTGTTATAATCGATGAGATAACGAATATAGATAACAGTATATAATCTCACGAAGAACAAGAACATTAATTGGTTACACTGTGAACCACATTCTGTAAAAATACATTAATCAGTCTTTCCTTTAAATATATAAAATATGACGTCTGCTTATACTCTCGTGTTATTTGTGGCGACTATCATCAATGCAGTTGGTAAATATAATAAGTAGCATTTTAATTCGAGTTGTTTCCGGGCAGGGTATTTACTAATCTTTGCCCATAAAATTCCCGGTTATTTTCCAGTTGTGACTATCAAATCTCCTCTCAGGGACTGCACATAAAAAACGTTACCAATTTAAGGTGGGGGCGGGGGGAGGTCGAGTCAAATGCTATTTTAATTGACGCACGCAATTATCTCTGTCGGTAAGCCAGATACGAAAAAATTGTCACGAAAAAAATTTTCAGTACAATGGGGACCATCTTACTCTACTAATGACTGTATCCTTGCAGTCAATTTTTAAGGTCACTTGAAGGTCAGTCAGTTTTTTTATGGGAAATCTTATAATTGACACCGTATTCGTAAAGAGCGAAAAAGTTTACGCACTAAAAGATACTTTCTAATTTGTTAGAGTGACCTTCAGAAGTTCAAAGTTAAATTTTGGTCGAACGACCTTGACTATCTTGACCTTCAGGTAAGGGAACTCGCGGTAAACAAGCAACCCAAAAATTTTGTTGGTTATAAATCCTGAAAAGGTTGAAGAAAACAGCTTGTGGACGATTTTTTAACACTTAACCGTGACCTTCTGAAGGTGACTCTAACGAATAAAAAACTATTTTCTCGGACGAAAAATTTTCCGCTCTCTTAGAATTGGTTGAATTTAATGAATAAGAAGATTTTTTGTTGCTTAATGTTTAAGAAAAAAGAGTATTTTCAACCAATTAATTGAATTTTCTACGAAGCAGATGAATTTTCAAAATAGTTTCCAATTTTCTCACAAATTAAAAAAAAATTTTATTGTATTTGAACTGATTTTATTTCAATGTGCTAAAATCAAAAAAAAGTTCTGCATGAATTTCTAAATATTTAAAATATCTCTTGAAATTATTAATATTTTTCCTATCTTCCTTTTTCTCTCTCAGGAGGTTCTTTTATACTCTCGAAACCTATCAAAATTCTTAAATATAGTTTATAAATTTTGTGCGAAATCTTTAACAATATAAATTGGTTTAAATCTACCTTTTCAAGTTTATAATTATTTTAGAACTTTTTAAAACTTTTAAATATCTCCACTGTCCTCGAATTTTTCCAAAATTTTATAATATTAACAAATTTAAAAACTTTGTTTTCAAATATTGTATACCCTTTTTAAATAAAAAGTTTTTTTAATGAATTTCGTTCGGTTTTCGAAACAAATTTAAATTCTTAGGAAATATTTCTGGAATAATTTAAACCTTATAACTTTTAAACTAACGCCTCAATTTTTTAAATAATTATTAATTGCTTAAACAATTTTTTCATTACATTATGAATAACATTAATCCACCATTAAAACATGGATCGATTACAAAATTCTGCAAAAACTATTAAAATAAGATAGAATCCACTTAAAATCTAGCAGGTTTTGCACTTTATTTTGCAGAATTTCTCAGTGGAGAATTTTTTTTTCATAGTGAATTATGCAAGACCCTTTTTCCGATATAAGACAAAAATTTCGAATTTTAATTAATTTTAAATTAAAAATATACATTTTCATCCTAAAATTGTACAGTTAAATTTTTAATAATTTTTTAGAAAGATAATTTAATCATCAATCAAAATGATAAATTTTTAATTACAAATACAAATATAAAACCAGAAATAGGATACTTCATTTTTTAGTTGGAAGAATTATTATCCAAAAAAATTTAATTTTTAATAAATTAGTTGCAATTTTACTAAAATATATGAATTTGATAATAAATAATTGGGATACTTGGATTTTCAGTTAAAGAATTAAATTTTTTACAAAAAAGGGGAATGTCCAACTAAATAGTTTTATTCTCAACCATAAAGATCAATTTTTATTGAAATATGAGAATTTTTAACCAAATGATTGAATTTTCAACTAAAAAAGATCAATTTTTAATTTCAAATAACAATTTCCTACCAAAAATGGTATAATCGAGTTTTCTCTTGAAGAAATTAGTTTTGAACCAAACAAAAAGGAATTTTTATCAAAATAATTGAATCCTCAAAGAAGCACTTGAATTTTCAAGCAAGAAGTTTATTTTTCTAATAAAAATCATAAATTTTCAACAAAATTCTTTATCAAAAAGGAAACATTTTCAAAAAAATAAATGATTTATCAAATAAAAAAATTAATTTTCAATTTAAAATATCATTTTTCAACAAAAAAGTAAGAATTTAAAAGAAAATATTTGAATTCTCAATCTAAAAGGTTAATTTTAAACCAAAACCGATGAAGTTTCAATTTTAAAAAAAGCTGAATTCTGTACCAAAACAGATTGCAAGTAAAAAAATAAATTCTCTACCAAAACTGGTATTCACGAATTTTCTCTTGAAGAAATTAATTTTTAACGAACAAAAAAATAAATTTCGAACAAAATAATTGAATCTTTAATCAAAAAGAAGAACTTTCAATCAAGAAGGTTTATTTTCTACAGAAATAGACAAATCTTTACCAAGAAAAATAAAATTTTAATTTAAAATATTTATTTTTAACCAAAAATACACAGATAAATTTTCACTTCAATAAATTAATTAAAAAAAAAGAGTTGTCAACAAAATAATTGAGTCCTTAATCAGTAAGATGAATTTTCAACCAAGAAGATTAATTTTCTACTAAAATAGACGAATTTTTAACAAAATATAAACATTTTTAAACAAGCAGGTAATTTTTTAACTAAAAAAGATTATGTTGTTTTTACATTAATTTTTGCGAGAAGCACTTTTCCGTTACAAAAAAAAATTTTGAATTTTGACGGTGTCTAATAGTAAGATAATTGTTTTACCAAAAATACTAAATTTCAACCAATTAATTGCTTTTTAAAATATGATGGAATAGTTTCTTAAACTTTTTTGTTAAAAATAGTCAACAGTTTAGTCGAATTTTTTTCTTTCTTGACAGAAAATAGTTTCTAGGTTAAAAATTCATCTCTTTGGATTGGATCCCATTTGCTTGGAAATTCTACTATTGTTTTGAAATATATTAATTACTATGGGAGAAGGTGGTACGTTACTTGACACGCATGTTGAAAAGCTTGCTAAATTAATTTATAAAAATTGTAGTTCAAAAATGGAAAGTGCCTTATTTCAAGAATTATTATCATCAACGTGAGTAACAAAGTTATAATAAATTTGATTCATCAAAATCTGGTAAAAATTAATTTTTTAACAAAAAAATCTAATTTGGAATAAAATATTTCAATTTAATTTTCTACCAAAAAAGAAGAAATTTGGTTTAATCCTATTATAAAAGATTAGATAGGCATTTTGTTTATTCTTTTTCATAATTTTTTTTTTTAAATAGGCGCGCGCCGTAGCAAGCGCAAGACTATTACTGTATTTTTAATATGAATAAATATTTTTCCCTGTTCTATTAAGTACCACTAACTCGCCCGAGCCATTTTCCCGCCTCCCATTTGTTTCAAGTTCAGAATTGTTTATAACAATTCTGAATTTGAAAAAAATGTAACCTGCTATTTCTTGTTGCAGAATTAAGTTCACAATTCGACCTTTCACCTAGTGGCGACCCTGATTCTGGTGATCATCTTTCCGGACCTTCTTCTTCTAACAGACATTCACCTAAGCAGTCTCTTCTTCCTGCCAGGCCGCTCTCTCATGCCAGGCCGCTCTCTCATGCCAGGCCGCTCTCTCCTGCCAGGCCAGTTTCTCCTGTCAGGCTGCTCTCTCTTTCCAGGCCGCTGTCTTCTTCTGACTCGCCTCTTCGTGCCAGGACCAGGTCTCCTCCTGGCAGAAACATTTCCCTTCCTGCCCAGATTCCTAATAATGGTGAATTTGAAAATATTCGGCTTATCCCAAACACAAATCCGCACCAGTTATTTGAAATTCAAAGATACACTTTTCCTCGTAATTTGCCAATTCGATTGAGAGTAGGAAGAGGTGTTCTTGGGCCCATGCCAACAGAAGCGCAAAATGTTTTATCAACATCCGAGGGTGACATCTTTGCCATATTCGAGAAGAATAATAACCTTCTTCGTGGAATATATCGTGAAGAACAAATCATGAAACGGGTAAAGATAAACATGGACAGCGGCTTGGTTGTCGATTTGAATAAACAGGAAATTGAAGAAACTCCCTTAACCGGGCATCGCCCAATCTCAAAGAATTTTAGAATGATACATGTACCCGGTAGACCTTTTTATCGTTTTCTTTAAGCTTTAGTCACGAGGTTTCGTAGAGATTGCTATAGAAAAACTTATTAGTTGCGTCAAATCATCAACATGATTTTAGTGGCTTCTTGGATTTTGCTCCAAATTTTTTAGAAAAATTACGAAACAAGTCAGTTATAGCTTATGCTCACTATTCAGGATGATGCAGTTTCTGCACTTTTGCCAATCACATTTTGCACATTTATTTCTAAAAGATAAAATTTATTTGTAAATGATGCTTTGGCAATAAAGGTAAAAATTCTGTTTTGAACTTTCTGCATTTTCTGTTGTAAGTCAATGTAAACTTAACATGGGTGCCACATCATGGACATTCATACGGTCGGTATCAGTAACAAAATATTACTGGTAACGACAATAAAACTTCTGAAAAATTTTTACCTGATTTAGGTTTTAATTTAAAAAATTAGTCTTAGGTTTTAAAGATTGAAAAAAATATCTATAAAAATAATCTGCAAAATTTTAAGATAATTGTTATAACTGTAGGATTTTATGAAACTTGGGGAAAACTCATTTTTTCAAAAGATGTTAAAAAGTATCAGTAGTTTAACGCAAAATATACACACTTTTAAATAATATGATCCTTGATTTAAAAGATTTGCGATTTAAAGTGCTGCTACTTCCAATAGAAAATTTGAATTTTGAAAATATAGTGATCTCTTAAAATTCGTTCAAATATTTTTAAACTCCTTGCAATCTTTCCAGTTCAGCGAAATTTTTAAAATTCAATGGAATTTGATTAAATTCTTTTATAAATTGAGGGGTTGTCGGGCAAAAGGGCGTTAGTGCCAAATTTCGGAAATTAATTTTATTAGTTTAAAATCGTTTTTGTCACCTCATTCCTGTCTCTGTAGAAGATTACTGTTCAATTAGATTTAAAAGCGGCTTTAAGAAATTAGGTGAGTACATGTTTTTCTTTGACAGTGTGCAATTAAATTGTAACCGATATTTTAACTGCGATCGTAAATTAATTAACTTAAAATTAAAATTTAAAACAAATGCTGGATAATAAGAGAGATTTTTACAAGAATATTGATTCCATGTTCTAAACAATTCGAAGTTCCAAGTTAACGAGACAAGAGATTCTCAGTATTTAGTAAATAAACTTTAATCAGTGACCCTTTCTTCCAGTATTTTGGAGCTGGCGTTATTTTTGAAATGATGCTCCAAACTAATATAAAATAAAAAGGAATCGAGAAATTCCGTATTTAAACTCATTAAATGAACTTAGTTTTTCAGCTCAAACACAACATTAATTTATAAAATTAAAAAAAGCGTCTCGACCAGATTCATAATTATAAAAGCTTACCAAATTGATGAAAGAAACAGATTGATATGATAATAGAATAACTCCTTGAATCCAAAACTTTCAAAATAAAAAATAAACTTTAAATATATGGAAAGGAAGTTTAAATAATTATTCTTTCTCTATTTTTTACAACAATCTTCTTCGGAAGATGCTGACGAAAATGTGAACGGTGAGAGTTTGTTTTAATCCTTGACGACGTTCTTCTCTTAGTTACCGGCTGGGTTTTGTTTGTTTGACTTACATTTTTCCTGACAAAGGATCGCTTTTCAGAAATACACGCATCATTCGGTTTCTTTTCAGATTTATTGACTTTCGTTACATTCTGCAGGATCTCGATTAATATTCAATGCCGTGCTCTTAAAAGTTGATGGTGTCTAATTCAATATCACACGAGACTCACGGTTTAACCTCAGTATGGCCGGCTGCCGGCAAGAACAATTGTGGGTAAACCGGTAGTATCAAAACGTAAACAGTTAGTGCTGCATTGCCTGTTTCAAATTGAAATGCATAATATTGCGCAATGAACCGAACTGAGTACTCTTGCAATGCAGCCCTTTCAAAGCCCCTTGAGCTGAGAAACTGCGTGGATAACAGTTGTAGGAATTGGTAAACGGCGAGCGGTTAAACTAAGAGTCTGATGTAGTAATGTTACGTATTAATTTCTTTGATCCAGGTTGATACAATACACCCGGACGCCGAATGTACGAGAGGTTCGGGAATCATGATTTCCAAACACAGGATAGTGAAAACGCACTCACACTTGCGCGCGACTCTCGGAAAGGGTGAGGATATAAGGAAGAAAATTCCACGCTCACCTGTGGAGTTAAGACGGTCGTGTCTGTGGAACGCTCGTAACTTTAAGCCTCGTACGTTCGGCATTAGAGTGTAGAAGGTTCAGAACTTATAGTTTGAAATAACGATGAATTCTTTTATGATTCAGAAAAATAATAAATTTCACGCCAGATAAAGAAGTCAAATGTAACCAAGGCACCACAAAATGTATAAACGACATTCCAAAATTATTCCCAAATTTCTTGGGTATGATCAAAAGTATACTTAAAGACATCGACGTTAGAACGGGATAAAAATGGCGTGTATATTCAAAAGAATAAAGCTCGAAAGGACATCTAAAGTTTCTTAACTCCAATTTGCTTGACGGGTCAAGCTCCAAAATGGAATTTTCATGAAATAAGGAAAAATACAGGCAAAATCAGTTCCTAAAATTAAAAGATTCTAAATCCGCGGTTGGCCAACTAACGAAATAATGTGCTGCTTCCGAAATCGCGAAGATTAAATCAAGCATTTTTGAAAATCAAAATATAAGTTAATAAGAACTAGATTTTTGTAAGTTTTAAAATTGATATGAATGTTTACAGCGTCACAATATTTAAATATCTCGCAAGAAAAAGCTTGAGGTTTACAATGAATCAGATAATGACGACAGTCAACAGCATATGATCCAATGAAGGACAAGAATATTAATTAGTTACACTGTGCACTAAATTCTTCATCAATATATGATTAGTCTTTTCTCGAACTCGAAGCTATGAGGACTCTTTACATTATTATCTTATCCTTGGCGATTATGTTTCATGCTGTTGGTAAATATAATGATTTAACTCATATGCTTATAATTCTAAGTAATTTTTTTAAGTGTGCGTTTTTTAGTGTTCCCGAAATGAGTAAAAATTTAATCTGAATTTATCCCGGACAGGGTGTCTACTAATTTTTGTCGGTCAAATGCCCGTTTAATTTCCGGTGTAATTCCGGAAAAATACGGTTCGAACAGGGGATGCGGATGAAGATTGGGGTCAGTCAGTTTAAGTTTGATATTTGCTTAATAAATTTTGTAGCCAGGAGGACTCTATTTTCTTGCAATCGAATATTCTTGCATTCGAGCATTTACGAGAAAAATTCAAAAATTACATTTTTAGAACAAAAATTGTCCCGGCCTCAAGAATGCTTTAGCTCACATTATACTGAAAAGATGCCTTTTTAGCATTAGTAAAAACTTTTCAAACATATTTTTAAAAAAATAAAAAAGTAGGGCTTTCAAGAAAATCTTCTTTATCATTTTCTTCAAATATAACAAAAATAAAAAAATATATTTCCTGGAAAAGCTCAACTTTTTTACTCATCCAAATATGTTTAAAAAGTTTCTACTAATACCAGAAAGGCATACTATCAGTATCATGTGAGCTCAAGCTTTTTTGAGTCATTCCTTCCAAGAAAAAGTAGAAAGTTCAATTTTGAGAAAAAATTAAAGCAAGCTTTAAATTTAAAAGATATCTTAATTATCAAAGTGCAAGTCCAAAAAAGAAAAAAATGGCCAAAAATGTAAAGGCGGATTTTTTAGAAAATCTATTTTTAATATTTTCAGAAAATTCGTTGCAATTTTGTTAAATTTATAACTACTTTCAATTTCCTGGCGGATTTGGAAAATTAAAGTGGCTTAAAGAAAAAAAAATCGGGTTTTTAAACAAAGCACAAAAGAGATTCTGCGATTCCAGGTGTAGGAACATGTCTGATTTAAAATGGATTTTCTCTACTGTTTGGCTGAAAATTAAAAAATTTCCATTTCTAGTTAAAACTGTACCAATTTTAGTTAAAGATATATTTTTTCCGTTAAAAATTGAACTATCTGGTTGACAATTAATCTGTTCTGGTTGGAGATTCAACTATTTTGCTACGTAACTAAAAAAAAAATTATTGTTTGACAATTTGCATTTCCGAGTTAAAAATTTAATTGTTTTGTAAAAAATATATTTTTTAAATGCAAAATTATATCACTTTCGTAAAAATGTAATGATTTGTTAAAATATAACGGCTTGAATCCCACAAGAAAAAAATAACTATTTATAATATAATAAACCAAATTGAAAAATAATGGTTTAGTAAACAATTTACTAAAGTCTTAAACCAAAAATATTATTCCTAACATTAATTAAGTGTGTAATTATTTCTCTAGCGTGAATTTTAAATAAAGTGCTATTTGCCATTTCCGGTCATTCTTCGAGCAGAATACAAAGTGGCTGGGCTGTAATATTTAACAATTGGGAGGTGCAAGCGATTTTTTGATTTTTTATTAACAGCGGATAAAGTTCAATTTACCAGAAATTAATAATAAGTAGTTTTTTCCCCATTTCCCGAAAACGGTGCATTTTTATATAATACATCATGTTAATTTAGAAGGACCGGAAGCACGTCTTAATATTCACGAATTTGAAAAAATAATACCATTTGTTTTTCCGGGAACATTGACTTTTAGCGAACGATATCTTTTTTTTCCCCCGCCCTAGTGTACAGGAATCGAATGTTTCTCGATTACACCTGCTGCAATTGTTGGTGTTACTGCTTCATGAAGTAGACTAATTATTATATCAGCAAAAACATTCAAACTCGGATACAACGCCCCTGGATTTATCCCTTCCGAGAATTGACGCCGCGCCGCAGGCAGAAGTAAAACGCGCTGCGTGAAGTGTGTGGCGGTTATAAAAACGTGAAGAAACAAAAGCGGTTGCATCCAAAACGGTGCTCTATCGGGTTTGTTTACCACCACCTACATCCACAAATCCAGCATTATTTCCGAGTTCGACTGTATGTACTGCTTCTATTTAATGCAATCAACTTCCTCCAGCTATTTCTGTCCCAATCACCATCTGGACTTACAATTAATATAATTCTTATAACAATTATGTAGTTGAAAAAAATGTAATCCCCTATTTCTTGTTGCAGAATTAAGTTCACAGTCCGATTGTTCATCTAATGACTATCCGCTTCCCAGTGTTCCTGGTTGCGTACCTGCTTTTTCTAATAGAGATTCACGTAATAGGTCACTTTCTCCTGCTAGGCCTGTCTATCATGCTGTGTCATATATTCAAGCCAGGACCAGGTCTCCTCCTGCCAGTTCGAGTTCTCTTTCTATCATGCTTCCTGGACTAATGAATGAAAAAGTTGCACTTGAACAGTTTCGGCTTATTCCCCACAAGAATCCCCAACGGCTCTTCGAAATTCGTCGATACACTTTTCCTCCCGATGCACTTATTAAATTAAGAGCAGGAAGAGATAGCCTTGGGCCCATGCCTACAGAACCTCAAAATGTATTATCAACAGCCGATGGTTACATCTTTGCAATATTGGAGCGGAATAATAAAATTTGTCGTGGAATTTATAGAGACAAAAATATACTTCAAAAACGGGTAAAGATTAATATGAACAGTGGCTTGGTTATCGATCTGAATGAACACGAAATCCAGGAAACTCCTTTAGGCGAACATCGCCTAATCTCAAAAAATTTTGAAATGATACGAACACCCGGTAAGCCTTTTATTAAGTTCTTTAAAAGGTGTAATATTATGAATACATCCCAATGTCTTAATAATGAACGACATAGTGTAAGACAATTTAAAAAAAATAGAATCTTTTCCACCTTTCCTATAAAAATTAAGAAGTTGGTTGGTTTATGAAAGTCCTCACTATGCATGATTTGGCATTAGAAAATGTAAACAAAGAGAATTTTTTTTAAATTCACTTCCTGTTTCATGAATTCAGTGCATGAATTTGTAATACAACTTTTATTTTTTATTTAGAAGAAATTTTACGGACAGAATACATATTAAATAGGGCCTTCTAGCAACTGCTATTCATAACAATTATGTAGTTGGAAAAAATTTAATTCCGTATTTCGTGTTGCAGAATTAAGTTCACATTCCGAATGTACACCTAGTGCCGACCCTCATTCTGGTATTGCTCGTTGCGGACCTCATTCTTCTTCTAACAGACATTCACCTGAAAAATATATTCTTCCTGCCAGACCTCTCGCTTCTACCGTGTCTCCTCTTCATATCAGCTCCATGCCTCCTCCTGTCAGATCTACTCCTGTCAGAACTACTCCTGTCAGATCTAATCCTGCCAGGTCTACCCCTGCCAAGTCAAGGTCTCATTCTGTAAAGCTGCCTTCAGTGAAGAATGGAAACGCGGAACTTGAATCTTTTCGGCTTATTCCCCACATTAATTCGCACCGACTATTCGAAGTTAGAAGATATACTTTTCCTTCCGATAG
This sequence comes from Druon quercuslanigerum, assembly GCA_010014905.2. Lineage (NCBI taxonomy): Eukaryota > Metazoa > Arthropoda > Insecta > Hymenoptera > Cynipidae > Druon > Druon quercuslanigerum. Next base: position 33,347 of record JAAAKG020133517.1, on the reverse strand, counting down.
ACCAATTCGATTGAGAGGAGGAAGAGATACCCTTCGGCCTATGCCAACAGAACCGCAAAATGTATTATCAACATCCGATGGTGACATCTTTGCAATATTGGAGAGCAATAATAATCTCCTTCGTGGAATATATAGAGACTGCGTCATGCAAAAACGGGTGAAGATAAACATGGAGAGTGGCTTGGTTGTCGATTTAAATGAACAAGAAATTAAGGAAACTCCCTTAGGCATGCGACACCTCATCTCAAAGTCTTTTAAAATAATACGCGTATCCGATGTACCTTTTTATCATTTTCTTTAAAAGTAGTAGTCACGAGATTTTGCGAACACTGTTTTCGAAAACCTGTTTAGGTGCGTCACTGCGTGAATAGGACTTGTAGCGATTCTGTTCAGTATGTACTATGCAATTAACATTAATTTTAAAAACCGATTTCTAAAAGAGAAAATTAAATTGTAAATGATTCGAATATTCACATATTTTGAAAATAAGAAAATAATTCTATTCATAACTTCTTTACCAAAATAAATCGGGGTATATGTATTAAACTATTAATAAAGATTCCGAATTAGGGGTTATTTTATTATTCGATATGTTTTTTTCGTTAATCCCCCCACACCAAATTTCAAAAATTCATTTTATAGGCTTAAATATTTGTTTTAATCTTGGCTTTAACAACATTTCCCCCCTCGAAAATAACCAATTACATATAAATACATATCTCTTGGCAATAAGCATGCCGCTTATAATCTATTATAGTGTGAACCAACGTCTTTATCAGCTCATTCATCAATCTTTTCTCTAATCATGAAACATGAGGACTGCTTATGCTATTGCATTATCAAAAGTATTTGTAAATTATGTGTTTTATTAAGATTTTGTTGGCTTACCAAATAAGATGAGTGATAGTCATAACAGAAACTCACCTGTAAAAGAAAATAAAAATTTATTGATTCTAAAATATAAATAGTAATTATTTGACTGAAAGTACAAAGAATATGATATTGCAGACTTCACAGACAAGCAAACAATTATACTTTAAGCAAAAGAGATGGATTTTTTTAAATAGTTAAACTTTTAACAATAATATATTTTCTTGAACTAATGACTCACTAAACGGATGATAGTAGTTATATTATGCGATTAGGATTAAGAAACGGTAGGAAAAAGTTTAGTTTTTTCAATTTATTTAAACCAGTCAGGGGTCGAGTTTCACACACTATTCTTTAACACACCAGTCGATTATAGGTGCAAATAGGTTTCACAGAATCATAATCTAAAAACCTGAGAGGGAAATCCAATCAAATCTAATCCAATTCAGTCCACACCGATTCATCTAAATCCAATGCAATTTAATCCACTCCATTCAACGCCACTCCACCCTAATCCCATCCATTCGAAACAATCCACTCCAATCCATTCGAATCTAATTCATTCCAATCTACCCCAATCAAATTGATTTTAACCCAATCCATTCCAATTCAATCCAATCCATTCAAATCTAATTCAATTCACGCCAATTCATTCAAATTCAATCCAATTCACTCTAATTCAATCCAATCCGTTGTAGTCCATTCCAAACTAATTCAATCCACACCAATCCACTCCAAATTCAATTCACTTCGATCCGCTCTAAAGCACCCTAATCCACATTTGTTAGTAATACACTCTTATCCAATCCATTCTAATCCAGTTATTTCCAATCCACTCCAATCCAATTCAATTCTCGAGGGACAGGACGAGTCAAGCATTATTTTTTTTCACCCAAGTTAGCGCAAGTGTACGTCTACGTGCCGAAGTTGGTTTCACTGCACTCATCGTATTATAAATTATAGATCCATATAGTCCATTACCCAATCAGAGCACCGTCTCAGTTACTTTATAGAAAGCTGTACCCTAAGTAAACAATTTTACGGCCTATCCTAAAAAGTGCTATTTTAGGTATCGTTTGCAGCACCTAAAATCGCACCTATTATGGCAGTGTGATAAAAGATAATTGTTTGAACAATTGAGGGAACTACCTTAGTGCACAGGATTCAAATGTTTCCTGACTATAACTGCTACAAATCGATTAATCGATTTCCAAAGATACGAAAATCTCGAATATCGGTACCTCCAAAGATACGAGCGTGAAAGGAGCTTCCACTCCTGCGACGTTTAGATTTCGGATGTAATGTGTGAGAACACACGTAAGCCAACTACGCGCACGCGCGCGTCGAATGCAAGGCAGCGCGCACTCGGGCGCGCCTGTGTCTCAAATAGGGCGGGTGTAGAGGAGGAAAAATTCCGCCCGCTCGTTTGGAATCGAGGCTCTCGTATCTGTGGAGCGCTCGTATTTTTAAAGCTCGTATCTTTAGAGTTCGAGTGTACTTAAATTATCTAGTGACAGGTTTTTTTTCTGGAATCTCGAGAAAATTATACTAAATTCATTATAATATAAGAATCACTGCTATGATTTAGAAAAATGGTTCAACGTAAAAAATGTACAAAGAAAAGATTTAATCTACTCTATCTATGAAAAATACACGAGGAGTATCATTCTTAAGAAGAATATTCTCGAAAATAATAACGATCTGGAATTAAAAGTGCACATAGGTGAGTGATAAGTAAAATATGATTGTTTACGTGTTACTGACTTGTGAAATTTATTAATTACTATTAATATTTACTGTTGCTATTAATTATAATCAAGTCCCTACAGTAATTTATGTTTTACTCTCCATGCGGACTTATATTTAATGTAATCTTCATAACAATCATGCACTTCAAATGAAAAATGTAATCCTCTATTTCTTGTTGCAGAATTAGATTCACAGTTCGACTGTTCACATAATGGTGACCCTCATTTTGGTCTTCTTCGTTGCGGACCTTCTTCTTCTAAAAGACATTCGGCTGAGAAGTTTCTTTTTCCTGCCAGGTCGCCCTGTCCTGCTGGATACCCTCTTCGCGTCAGGTCCAGGTTTCCTCCTGCCAGGTCTACTCCTACCAATTCTACTAATGCCAGTTCTACTCCTATCAGGTCTACTCCTGCCAAGTCGAAGTATCACTCTGTCAACCTTCCGGTAGTTAATAATGAAAATCGCGAACTTGAACATTTCCAGCTTATTCTCCACAATAATCCGAAATGTCTTTTCAAAAATCGTCGATACACTTTTTCTCCCAATGCACCTATTCGATTTAGAGTAGGAACAGATGCCCTTATGCCCATGCCAGCAATATAGAAAAACATTACATTTTATATTTTTTAAAGAAATAGGACTCAGTATCTAAACTCCAAATGCAAACACCTAATTTTAATAAATAATTACTAGAAGTAGAAGCTACTTTTTAACAGAGTTATATTCACGATTTTCAAATTTTTTCAGTTTTATATTTTTCTTATTTTCTATAGAAAATTGAAATTATGTAGCAAACTTTATAAACCAATTTTGCCTAGATTAACCGTCAAATTGAATAAATAAGAACTTGATTAGAAATAAAAAAGTTTGAAATTTAAATTGAAAACAAGTATTTGGTTGATAGTTTTATTATTTTTTGAAAAAGTCACTATTTTGACAATAAGTCATCTTTTCTGATCAATAATTCAACTAATTTGTTGAAAGTTAAGAGTTTAAATAATTTGTTGAGAATTCATACTTTTGTTTGAAAAATCATCTCTTTGGTTAAATGTGAGACTATTTGATTCAAAATTCCAAAATATCATCTTTTAAATTTTTTGTAGAGTTAGTCTTTATTTTTTAAAAATTCAACTACCTGTTTATAAGTTGAAATGCTTAGTTAAAAAGCTATTTTTTGGTGGAAAATTGAATCAGTTGGTTGAAAATTCGATTTTATTCGTTAAAACTATTTATTTTTAACTAGAAATATAATTATACCAATTTTTGTTGCAAATTGATATTTTCAATTGGAAGGTAATGTTTCTAGTTAAATATCACCTATTTGTTTATTTATTTTGGTTTATTTAAACTGGTTTATTTATTTTTGGTAGAATGCTATTTTTCCTAGTACAAATTCGTCCTTTTTAGTTAAAAATACAACTATTTGGTTAAAAATTCACGCGATTTGTAGAAAAGAATTTTCAACAAAATAGTTCAACTTTTAATAAAAAAACAATCATTTTCAATAAAAGAAAGAATTATCAACAAAATAATGCAATTTCTTAACTAAAAGATGCAATTTCTACGAAGAGAAGCATTTTTAAACCTCTTATAAACTGAATCAAATTATTCCTAAAAATGTTTAAAATAATTGAAAATTCAAAAAACTGCCCTGAAACTCTTTAGAATTTTGTCTTCACATTCAAATTAATCGATTTTATTTCAATTTCCTAAAATAAATATAAATAAGCTCCACAAACTTTTGAACCTTCTGAATATATTTTAAAATGAATCGCATTTTTCCTCATTACTTGAAAACTCTGCATGATAAAAAAATTGCCTTGAAACCTTTCAAATTTTTATAGGATAGTTTTGAAAATCTCTTGAAACATTACAAAATCCTTAAGAATATTTAAAAAAATATTGTTTAATATCTTCTACAATCTACACTTTGTTTCGATTTTTCTAAACTTTTTTCAAAAATGTAAATTTGGCTCAGTTAAAAAAAAACAAAAAGAAAATAATCATTTCCGCCCCATAAATTCTGAATGTACCACCTGAATTTTTAATTAATTATTGTTGCAAGCAATTTTTTCAAGGATTAATATTTACTTAAACGGGTTAAACAAGAAAACAAGAAAAAAACTAATTATAATATAATAAATTAAAAATTATTTTTAAAATTAAAATTATTTTTAAATTATATTAATTATTATAAATTAAAATAAAATATAATAAATTGACGTTTCACTTCTGGAAGACTAGAATTCCTTACCAAACAATAATGTTACAAAGCCCGCCTCTAGCATAAATTTTAAATAAAAATGCTACACTGCATTTTCAGGACATCTTCCAATGAAAATCATTATAGACCTATAATAAATTTCCTATACAATGTTTCGTAATGTTGTAATGATTCGAAAAGATTTTTACGAACTTGCTAATCTGTTTTGAAATTCTGCAAAAACGATGAAACTAAGAAAAAATTTTTTTTAAATAAGAAAAAAATATATAATGCACTGGAGTTTCTTCTTCTTCCGGCAAACATTCACCCGAGAACTCTGAGAGTCTTCTCTTCCTGCCAGATCTAGGTTTTCTCCTGTCAGATACAGTTCTCTTGTTGCCAAGATTAATACTACTGTTGAATTTAAAAATATTCGTCTTATTCTCAACACGAATCCGCATCAGCTATGATTATTAAATATTTTTAATATTTTTAATATAACAATATTTTTAATTTTTCAGGATTTACAAATTTCTTAGGTAAACTGAATTTTCTCAGTGTTTCAAGAGAATAAAAAAAGTTCTTAAGATTCATGGGAAATTGTTAAATGATTATTTTGGAAGAAATTTCAAGAGACAATTGAAAAAGATCACAAAACATTCTGAATTATATCCTGAACTTTGTTTTAAATGTATAAAAGATTTTAAAGGAAAATTTTGCAGTTTTGCCATTTTACATAATTTTAGATAAAATTTGAGAAAGTTTAAGAGACATTCAGAAGTTTTAAAACAATTAAAAAATAATTAAAATTTTATAAATTTTAAAAATTGCCGAAGGAAAAACTCAAGGAATTATAGCAATTTAAAAAAAATTTGCAGAATAAATTACGAATGCAGGAGATTTTTTATAATTTTTAGAGATTAGAAGGTGTAGAAGGACTGAAACTATTAAAAAAAATTTCCTTATATTCGTGTGAAATTTTTAAATATTTTTTTATTTTGAAAAATAAACTTTAAGAGAAAATTAGAAAACGTTATTAAACACAACAACCGGTTTCCTAAAATTTCGATATTTAATACAGATATTTAGTAGAGTTAAAGATATTCAAAATGAATTTTAAACTTTAAAAGATTTTTCGAAATTTACATTTTTAAAGATTTCAAAACTAACCTTTAGGAGCTCTAAAATAAATTTGAAAGATTATAGGAGAATAAATATTGAACGCTTTAAATTTAAAAAAAGAACATTAGTTTTTCAAAAACTTCATGAATTTTATTAATTATTATTAATATTTACTGTTCATATAGTGCATAATTAACCCTCTCCAGCCATTTCTGTTTCAGTCTTCTTCATCCGAATTTATACTTAATGCAGTCCTTATAACAAATATGTAATTAAAAATAGGTAATTCCCTATTTCTTGTTGTATAATTAAGTTCACAGTTCAATTCTTCACCTGATGGTAGCTCTCATTCTAGTGTTCCTAATTGTGGACCTTCTTCCTCTTCTAACAGACATGTAACTGAGAAGTCTCTTTTTCCTGCCAGGCCTCACTCTCCTGCTAGATCCGCTCTTAGCGTATGGTCCAGGTTTCCTCCTGCCAGGTTTGCTCCTGCCAGGTCTACTCCTGCCAGGTCTGCTCCTGCCAGTTCTACTCCTACCCGGTGTTCGAAATTCGTCGATACACTTTTCCCCCTGATGCACCCATTCAATTGAGAGTAGAAAGGGATAACTTTAGGCCCATGCCAACAGAACCGCAAAATGTATTCTCAACATCTAATTGTGACATCTTTGCAATATTGGAGCATAATAATAATATTTTTCGTGGAATATATAGACATTATTATGCAAAAACGGACAAATATAAACATGGAGAGCGGCTTGATTGTCGATTTAAATGAACATGAAGTCAAGGAAACTCCCTTAGGTAAACGTCACACCACCTCAAAGTCTTTTGAAATAACACGTGCAACCGCTGAACCTTTTCATCAGTTTCTTTAAAAGTTATCGTCATGAGGTCTCGCATACATTGTTCGCGAAAAACTGATTAGTTGCGTATTGGGAATTTTATTTCTTGAAATATATTTCTAAAAGAGAAAATTTGATTTTAAATGATTCTTTATCAATAAAGGAAACTGCCATACACCTGACCACCTGTTGAAACAACTTTATTGCTGTACGCTATTTGCGTACAGCTATTTGCGTTACATTTTCTGTCGATAATTCACCTTTTTTGTTTGAAAATTCAACTACTAAGTTAAATTTGGAACAAAATATACGAATTTACAACTAAAAAAGATCACTTTTTAACTAAAAATGAAAGAGTTAAATTTTCAGGTAAAAACCCACTTTACAAGAAAAAAAGAGTTTGCAACTAATTAATCAAATGTTCAACCTAAAGGGTCAAATCTCTACCACGAGAAGAATTTTCCAACATCTCTTAAACTGACTCAAATTATTCGTATAAATTTAAAAAATCTTTGAAAAAGCTGCCCTAAGAACTTCTAGACTTTTTCGACATATTTCAAAAATGATAAAAAAAACTTATTTAGAATTTAGTTTTTTAAAAGCAAAAATCGTTTATAGTTTTTATATGAATCTTACGAAAAGTTTTTTTATTCTATTGAAACAATTAATTCAATTTCAATTTGCGAAAGTCTGCATAATTAACAAAACTCCCTTAAAACCTTACGGATTCTTTTATGACAGTAATTGTCATAATCATAATTCTTAAGAAAATTTTATAATTTTTGTTCGGTATCTTTAACCATCTAAATTTTTTCGACTTTGGTATACCTTAAGGTTGTAAATTATTTTAAACCTTTATGAAACTTACAAATATCTCAAACTTACTCGACTTTTTACCAATTATTTTTAATCTTATGGAATTCAAAAACTTCTCTTATAATTCAAAATTTGCGCGCTAAAAGTGACCAATAAGGTTTGTCAGCGTCACGCAAGTGCAGTTTAAAAGGTTCCCAAGATTCGGAACAAAGCTGATGACTTACGACAAAAAATTTCTCGCATATGAATAAACCTTTATATTTAGAAGTTTGTTACATAACCTGCAAATGATATTTATTAATTCATTGTATCTCTTCGATCGCGGTAATATTTTGTACTCTAGTTATCTTCATAAAGCTATGGCCATCAGAATTCAATTAAATGCGTGTTTTGAGGTAAATATTATGTTATTAATTATTAAGTTGCTCAAAGAGATTTCCTAAGACTTCCAGAGCGGCAATCTGAGATTTCTGAGTGATTAGCCCCCCGAGTACATTTTACAAGAAATTGACATCTACTATTATCTGAAGATCGATCACAGTAGTTTTCAATTGTATGCATCGTTTTTATCCCACTTCAGATAAACTATATATCTGGGGCTTACGTTCTTAACTTTATATCTTAAATATCAATAACTATTTACTTTCTCTATTAAGTGCAATCCTTCTCCTTCTTCTCTTCTCGTTCTTCTTCTTCTCTTTCTTCTTTTTCTAAAAGACATTCACTTGAAAACTATTTTATTCCTACAATCCTTACTCTCCTGTCGGATCTCCTTTTCATGCCAGGTCCAGGTCTCCTCCTGCCAGTTACAGTTTTCTTGCTGTCAAGATTCCTACTACTGCTGGATTTAAAAATATTCGTTTTATTCTCTAAACAGATTCGCAAAGGCTGTTCGAAATTCGAAGATATACTTTTCCTCACAATAAAGCAATTCAATTTAGACTCGGAAGGGAGGGCTTTAAGCCAACCCCAGCAGAAGCGCAAAATGTATTACCAACATCCGATGGCGACATTTTCGGATTATTCGAGAATAATAAACTACATCGTAAAATATATCCATACATCATCTCTCAAAAACGGACGAAGATAAAAATGCACAGCGGCTTGCTTGTCGATTTGAATAAACATGAGATTCAGGAGACTCAGAATATTTTTTTTTAAATTTATAGTCAAGATATATCGTGTATATTGTTCCCGAATTTATTTGTATCAATGTAATAAAAGTAACTCTAAATTATGTTTTCCACATATTTTGAAAATAAAAACAACAAAAAAGAGGATTGATTATGTCACGCTCTTTCCGTTAATTCAAATCCCCAAAAAATTTCATTAATTTATTTTCATGGCTTCAAACAATTGTTTTCATCTCGGATTTGGCATGACTCATATCGCTGTGAAATATTACAGTCCCATTTGATATAAGAGCGGTTTTATGAAATTAAGAGACAACGCATCTATCCTTGAAAGTGACTAATAAATTATAAATAAATATCTTTTTCAGATAAGCATAATGCGTATGCTATGTAAAGCTGCGTACTCAAATGAAGGACAAGAATATTCATTGGTTATATTGTGAACCAGTCTTCATTAGCTCATTACTTAGTTTTTCTCTAATTAAAAATATGAGGACTGTTAATATTCTTGTCTTATACCTGACGATTACTCTCGATTGTATTGGTAAATACAATTACATAATACAAATTACTATAATTTTTAATAAATTCTTTTAAATTTTAGGCAATTCTTTATCTCGAATCTACTAATTTACCAAATTGAGGGAGAAGGGGATAGGGCCAAAAAATACAGTTTATTTTAAGAATTATAATTTTTACATTATCATCAAATTTTTATTATTTTGTAATTTTCTTTGAAAACTCATTTTTCAAAATCCAAAATCGATTAAAATTTTTCCAGGAATCTTAAGAAAAGTTTCTTATTCTATTTATAGTTTGAAAAATAATTTTGACATTTTGTAAACCTATTAAATACCATTTAAACTTATTTTAATCCCTCTTAATTCAATTTTCATACATTTTTTAAAAACTCTTTTGAAAACTTTTTTTAAAAAATCTTAATTCAATTTTCTTACATTTATTAAAAACTCTGCATAAACTTTCGAACCTTCTTTTTAAAACTTTTAAATATCTCAACTCTACTCGAATTTTTCTAAACTTTTTTAAGCGTGCAAGATCAAAAAACTTTTCTTTAAAGTCTGGGACATATTCTTTTTCAAATTTTTCAAAAATCTAAATTTTCTTGAAATCTTTTGAATAATAATTATTTGAACTAGAATTTTTTCCCCCTTTCCAAAAAAGACAGAAGCGAGTATTCAATAAGGGTTGAACAAACAATTTAATAAGTTATTAAACGAAAAATATTATTCCTGGCTTTTTTAAAGTTTGTAACTAGTTCCACGAAGATCTAACTTTTCATAATTTTAAAATAGAAAAAATGTAAACAAATAGAAATTGTTAAAAAAAATACCAAATTTTGGCACAAAGAAATATTTCTCCCAAAATTCGCCAATTGTGCACGTTATCAGGGCCGCTGAATGGGTATTTGTGGTTAGTTCAAATCTGCCATGTCGCATATTGTTGCTAACCTTAAAAAAACTTGAAGTAATGTTTGAACCTTCTTCACTTTGTTGAGGTTCGCAACGGAATGCGATCTGAAAACGTCAAACGAACCACTTATTTGGATGCAGTGACCCCAAAAATATATAGAAATGTTTGCCTCGTTTCGTGAACGAGACCTTCTTTTGTGTGCCTGTGTTGTTGTATCACTGTATATCAATTTATGCACTTCAAAAATGTAATTCCCTATTTCTTGTTTCAGAATTAAGTTCACAATTCGACTTATCACCTAATGACGAGCCTCGTTCTGGTATTCATCGTGTTGGGACTTCTATTCGTGCCAGGTCTAGATCTCGTGATCCTGAGTCGCTTCTTGCCAGTTCTACATCAGGCGCGTCTCCTCCTGCCAGGTCGAGGTCTTGTTCTGTCAAGCTTCCTATAGTAAAGAATGAAAATGGCGAACTTAAAAATTATCGTCTTGTTTCCCACGGGAATCCGCAACAGCTGTTTGAAATTCGTCGATACACTTTTGCTCCCAATGCACCCATTCAAATGAAGGTAGCAAAAAATGCTCTTGGGCCCATGCCAACAGGAGCTCAAAATGTATTATCAACATCCAATGGTGACATCTATGCAATATTGGATCAAAGCAACAGATTTCTTCGTGGAATATTTAGAGACAGTAATAATATCCTTCAAAAAAGGGTCAAGATAAACATGAACAGTGGCTTGATTGTCGATTTGAATCAGCGTGAAATAGAGGAAACTCCTTTAGGCGGGCATCGTGCAATCTCAAAGACTTTTGAAATAATATGTGTACCCGGTAAGAAACAGCACGTTCCCTAGTACTCCGATTTAAATTAGTTCAAGAAAGTCCTCACTTTTAAGATTTGGCACTTAAAAAATTTAAACAAATGTAAATTGTCAAAAGAATTAGAAATATTCCTCCTAGCGTTAATTAATTCTGTCATTGGTTCCTGAAAATACGAACTTTTCATGATTGAGTGGAAAACGCAAATTTAAAGCAAATATAAATTGTTTAAACGATTGCCAATTAACTTGAAAAAATAATATTCTCAACATTCACTTTGCTACTTTATCAATTCGGTGCATGAATTTCAAATAAATCTGTTTTTAATTTTCGGGCAAATTTCCTGGCAGAGTCCAAAGTGTTTGGTGCATCATATTCAAAAGTTATTGACATGGAAATAATTCCCTAAATATTTTGTAAGAAGCGACTGAAATTCAATTAACGAAAAATTAATAACAAGCTGGTTTTTTCCCAAAATTGCTTTTCTTAATGTTAACTTAAAAGGCCCGGTTTTTTAAAGAAGGTGCAAGTATTCAAGTGTTATTGGTATATCTTGTTTCAGAGTTAAGTCCACAGTTTCAGTGTTCACCTAATGACAACACTCTTCCCAGTGATCCTCGTTGCGGAACTTCTTCTAACAGACATCGTTCTAGGTCTGTGTCACCTCGTCTTCTATCGCTTCCTGCCAGTTCCACACGTGACAGGTCTACTCCTGCCAGCTATACTCCTGACATGTCTACTCCTGCCATGTTAAATTCTCGTTGCGTCAAGCTTCCTTTAGTGAACAATGAAAATGGCGAACTGGAAAATTTCCAGCTTATTCCCCACAAGAATCCGCAACGTGTGTTCGAAATTCGTCGGTACACGTTTCCTGCCAATGCGCCCATTCAATTGAGAATAGGAAGAGAAGGATTCTGTCCCATGCCAGAAGAACCGCAAAATGTATTATCAACACTCGATGGTGACATTTTTGCAATATTGAAACATTATAATAATCATCTCCGTGGAATATATAGAGACATCATTCTGCGAAGACGGGTAAAGATAAACATGTACAGCGGCTTGGTTGTCGATTTGAATAAACGCGAAATGGAGGAAACGCCCTTAGGCATGCAGAACCCAGTTGAAAAGAATTTTGCAATAATACGTATAACCCATAAACCCTTTTATCATTTTCTTTAATAGCTGTAGTCACGAGATTCTGGACACATTGTATTCGAAAACCTGATAATTTTGATTATGTTTGTAATTTTTCTCCATGCTAAAGTAATTGTAAATTATTTTGACTACTCAAAATGATACAGTTTCGGCACTTTTGTAAATCGCAATTTTCAAATTAGGAATAATAATTCTAAATTTCTGCCAACTTCGCGAGTATATCCTTATTGCGCGCTGCGCGTGCGGCCCGGAGGTTTCAGCGCACCAAGGGTGCGCGTCTCTTGAATCTTGCGCTTCGCGCTCGATAACGGGTTGCTCCACGCTTTTCTTTCAGAAATATTTACACGTCGTGCTCGGATATTTAGTCTTCTTGTTCAGATTTTTTTACTTTATTAGGTATATTTACAGATTAAGTCGCTCAAAACGCGGTAGGCCTTGAGGCAGACATTTGTACACTTTTATTTTCTGAACCACCTTAAAATAAATGAAAAACTATAATCCTTTTTTCACACATTTTTTTCTATCTCGCGTTAAAATTGAATATTCTTTTCATATTATTTTGTATGAATAAAACAAAATATTGGAGAAATCTTCTTTCAGATTTTTTACGTATCTTGCCTCCTTTGGCGTGATATTGGAATTTTCGATTTCCTCCAATTTACTTACGATAAATAAAAACAAAATGACGCATCCCATAGAAAAATGATTAAAAGACATTAAGTAGGATTGTTCAAAAGCTATCATTTATCTTTGAGACTTTTTTTCCGTATTTTGCGTCGTTTGGTTCAAAATTTGAATGTTATGGTGTCGAATGTTGGAAAATTCTAATTCTTTTTTTATTTTATTTCTATTTTTATGGTTAAAACCAAAACAAAGCGTCCAGCAAGAAGTGATTCATAACGAATGTGTAGCTCAGTTTCGGGTAGACAATTATTGTTAAATCATTTTTTCTTTTCGTAATTTATGTCGTTTTTCCACAAATCGATCGCAATTTTTGTCTTCTCTTGATTCCTTTTTCATATCGTGCGTTGTTTGGCTTATAATCTTGATTTTGAATTGTTTTTAAATCTGATAAATGCTATGACTCTGATAATTGTTCTTTCACCAAAAAAGGCCATTAAGATAAATTGCTTGGCTTTCAGAGTATTACGAATAGCCGTAAATTAATTTTTAAATCTAAAAAAATAATAAAGTCGACAATTATTTTTTTTTATCTTTTTAACCACATATTTTTAATATGAACAAAGCATTTATAACTACATGTGGCGTAATACTTAGATCTTAATCAAACAGAACACCTTTATTGCAAATGATCTTTCTATGTTAAGAAATAATTTTATTCTAAAATTTTGGTACCAAACTGTAATTTTTAGATTTTTCACACTTTTAAGAAGATAAGAAAGATGAAATTATGGTCAAATCTCAGAATATCCTAATTTGCGGAGGAAATACATTATTGGAATTAGTATAAGAAAATAACTGCTAATGAGAAAAATATTTTTTCGATACTTTTAATTGACTTACGTTTTAGTTTTCCCCTTGAAAATGTCTCTAATTATATGTAAAGATATCAGGAGAATAAGTTTGAAGCTAACAATGTACGAGATAACGACCATATAAAATGCTATATATGATGGAAAAACAAGTGAATTAATTAGTTACATTGCGAAACAAATTCTTCATTAATAGATTCGTCCCTTTTTTATAATTAGGAAATATGAGGATTGCTACTACTCTTGTCTTACCCTTGGTGATTTTCCTTGATTCAATTGGTGAATATAATAATATAATATACCTATAATGTTAAGAAAATGTTTTCTAACCGGACTTGGTAAGTTATCTGATAATAAGTATCAATATTGTTGAAAATTTTTTCTTTTTACACGTATTTTCAAGGAATTTCATATTTCTCTCATTTTTTCGATTCAATACGAACTGAATTAATAGAACCGAAGAAGAAAATCCAACTACTTTTGTTAGAAAGTTAATTCTTCTTAACTAAATAGACTATTATGTAATTAAATTTTATCTGAAAAAAGATCTCCTTCGCTCCGCTGGGAATCGAACCAGAGAAATGCCAATTGCCGGTCGGGTGCTTTTTCCTTAAGCTACTAAAGCGATAAAAAAATAAGAATTCATAGCTCCGTCTAGTCTGTAAAAACGTTAAGGCTTTCTGTCAGTCTCTGATGATAATACAGATTCCTTAAACTAATTGACTTGTGACACCTCGAAAAATAATGCGTATATTTCTGGAAAAAGATTCTTCTTTCGATCTCTCTAGTAGCTTAAGGGAAAAGCACTCGACCGAATTTTCGGACTAAAGAGAATTCACGAAATACAAGTAGTTCACGGAATCCAAAAATTTACGGAATTGAAGAAGATAATGGAATTTATGAAATTAAAAACATTCATGGAATTCGGGGAATTCATCGAATTCAATGGATTCATGGGATTGATGGAATTTACTAAATTTATGGAATTCATGGAATTCAAGAATTGACTGTAATCACGGAATTCACACTGTTCATGGAGCTCGAGGAATTTATTAAATTTATGAAATTCAATCATTTCATGGAATTCACGAAATTCATGAAATTCACGGAATTTAATGAATTCGAGGAATTCACGGAATAAAAAGAAATTAACAGAATGCAAGAAATTCACGGAAATGAAGAAGTTAATGAAATTTGTGGATTTCAAGGAATTTACGCCATTCGTAATGTCCATGAATTCCATACATTCCGTTAATTGCTATAATTCCTCAAATTCTTTGAATCTAACGAATTCTATGAATTGCATGAATTCCATGAATAGCGCAAATTCAACGAATTCTGTGAATTTCATGAACTCCGTTAATTCCGTCAATTCCCTGGGAATTTAAGGAATTTATGGAATGCATTAAATTTATGAAATTCACGGAATTCAAAAATTCACGGAATTGAAGAAGTTAATAGAATTTATGAAATTCAAGGCATTCACGAAAATCATGGAACTTACTAAATTTATGGAAGTCATGGAATTTACGCACTTCGTAGATATCCATGAATTCCATGCATTCCGTTAATTGTTTAAATTCCTCAAATTCCCTGAATTCCATGCATTTCGTGAATTCCACGAATTCCGCGAATTTCGTGAATTTCATTAACTCTGATAATTCGATAAATTTCCTAAATTCTGTGTTTTTATTGAATTTCATGAATTCCTTGAATTCCGTATATTCCGTGAATTCTTTGTATTTCTTTAATTCCTTCAATTCCTTAAATTATTTGAATTTCGTGAATTCCTTATATTCCTATATTCAGTGAATTCCTAATTTTTCGAATTCGTTGGATCCCACGAATTTCTTAAATTCCACTAATTCCACGAACTCCTGCAATTCCATGAATTCCTCAAATAGGCGCGTTATATACTAAAACAAATGTCCTGAGACTGGTTTACTTTTTATTTAATTTTTTGCTTTAAAAGGTGTCGTGAAATCCATCAAGAAGTATGATACAGAAGTGTGACTAGTTACTAGACTTGTACTGTAAAATTCCAATAAATATAGGGTACATTACCAATGCCAGCATTTGGAAACTAAAACAATATGTATTGTATCGTTACCTTACGGTTTCGAAATAAACTTCCAATACATGCAGTGGAAGTTTCCAACAGAAGTTTTTAACAGTGCATGAACCGCAGTTCTCTTTCTTACTCCTCATCCATAACCTCAAAGCCTGTTCACTATGCACACGCATTTTACACTGATGTAACTTTACATCTTAAATAACAGTAAATATTTGCTATTTTTAATGAGTACAAACAACTTGCCT
Source organism: Druon quercuslanigerum (assembly GCA_010014905.2). NCBI lineage: Eukaryota > Metazoa > Arthropoda > Insecta > Hymenoptera > Cynipidae > Druon > Druon quercuslanigerum. The sequence continues at coordinate 17,391 of JAAAKG020133517.1, read as the reverse complement.
CAGATTGTTTGCCCCTAACTCCACCCGGACTTATATTTATTGTGGAACATTTAAAAATTCTTTAATTGAAACAAAATGTAATCTCCCATTTTTTGTTGCAGAATTAGGTTTACAGTTGGACTGTACGCCTGGCGGTGACCATAATTCGGGTGTTCCTCGTTGCAAACATTCTTCTTCTTCTAACAGACATTCAGCTGAGAAGACTCTTCCTCCTGCCAGGCCACGTTCTGTTGCCGAGCCTCACTCTCCTGCCAGGCGTCACATTACTGCTGCGTCCTCTCTTCGTGACAGGTCCAGGTCTCCATATCACGGGTCTGTTTCTGTCACGTGGATTTCTCGTTCTGAGAAGCTTCCAGCAGTAAAGAATGAAAATGATGAACTAAGATGTTATCGACTTATTCCCTACAAGAATCGGCAAAGTCTGTTTGAAATTCGTCGATACACTTTTCCACGCGAAGCACCCATTCACATTAGAGTAGCAAGTTCTGACCGTAGTTCCATGCCCACAGAAGTGCAAAATGTATTATCAACATCCAACGGAGACATCTTCGCAGTATTGGAATTCAACAATAAACTTCTTCGTGGAATATATAATGCTAATGATATGATTCAAAAACGGGTAAAGATAAACATGAACAGCGGCTTTGTTAAAGAATTGAGTGATCAAGAAATCGAGGAAACTCCCTTAGGAACTCGTCACCCAATCTCGAAGAGTTTTGAGATACTAGTTGTGCCCGGTAAGCCTTTTTATAATCTTCTTTAAAAATTGTATTTTTATTTTGTAAATTAACTTTCACGTGAAATCTTATTAAGTCATTAAAGAATTATGGAGTATCTTGAAGCCAGAAGTAGGTCAATGCTAAATTTCCGATCATAACAGAGAAATACTGGAAAAACGATAGAACTCAAAAAAATTTACGAAAAAAAATTTATTAATGTGCTCCGCATTGCAAGCTACTATTTCTTTTTGCAGAATCAAATTCACAGTCCTGGATTCAGCCACATTCAGTTGAGACGTCTCATCTTCCTTCTGTATCCAGCTCTCCTCCTGGTGGGTCTCCTCCCGCCAGGCCGACGACTTCTGTCAAGCTTCCTGGAATGAAGGAAGGAAATGCCGGGCTTGAACATTTTCGGCTTACTCCTTTAACGAATCCGCAAGGAATATTCGAAATTCGAAGGTACACTTTTCTTCCCGGTGAACCTATTAAATTAAGAGTAGGAACAGACACCCTTGTGCCTATGCCAACTGTAGAACAATTCGTATTATCAACGTCCAATGGTGATATCTTTGCAATATTGGAGCAAAATAATAAAATTCTTCGTGGAATATATAGAGAAAACGCTATAAAACGGGTAAAGATAAACATGTACAGCGGCGTGGTTATCGATTTGAATAAACATGAAATCGCGGAAACCCCTTTAGGCTGGCATCACCCAATCATAAAGAATTTTGAAATAATACGTATACCTGCTGAACCTTTTTATCATTTTATTTAATAGTTCCAGTCACAGCATGAATAGAATTTTTGTTGGTTCTTTTCAGTTTGTTTTTCGCTATAAACAAAAATAAATGCTTTACCATATTAAATGAAGCTATATGTATTTACCTGTTAATAAAAATTATGACGTAATAGTTGAAGAGTCATTTTGTGCAAAATCAATTTAACCTTTAAGAAAAAAATTTCCATGTAACTTCTTATGGCGCACCGAAAGGAGAAATAATTTTTGATGGAAAGCGAAACAGATTTCGAATTTGATGGTCGCCTAGCAATGCTGGGATTAAGTCACACTCGACAATTTCCGCGGTGGCCTCAAGCGAAGCGTCGAAGATTACCGAAGTTATTGTCCAGTGATGAGTGGACGCACACAATCTGATTCAGCTTTGTCTCAGTCATCACCCGACAATCACCGACAATTGCCGAACGAAACTGACGCAATCCGGTGAGGCCGTCGGTCCGAGGTGAATTCTATCCATTTTTTAACTTCGAACGCTTATAATTTGCATTTTTGAAGGCTGCATTTTTAGAATGAAAGACGCCAAGTTTTTTTTGTTCCAACCTAAAAATTCGCTTGTGGATTTTCTCTATTTGTTCATCTGTTTATATTTAGAAATTTCACTATTTGGTTAATAATTAAGGTATTTTGTTAGAAAATTCTTCTTTTTATTATAACTTTTCTATTCTTTATAGAAAATTAATATTTTTAATGAAAAATTGATATTTTTTTAGTTAGAAAATCCACAGTACCGTTAAAAATGCATGTCTTTTGTTAAAATATTTTTTTAAATAAAATTCCACGGTATTGTTTATAAAGTAAACTCTTTGTTTAAAATTTTATAAGTTTTGATTGAGGATTCGCCTATTTTGTTGAAAATGATTATTTTTGGTTGAATTTACACCCAGTTAAAATCATTCTTGATTGGAATACAAACTATTACATTTTTCGTTCATAATTTCTATTTTTTGGTTGATTAAAATTCAGCCACTTTGTTGATATTTGAACTAATTTTTTTCGGTTAAAGGTTCATTATTTTATTTGAAAATTCAACTCTTTCGTTGTAAATTAACTTTTTTGATAAAAATTAAAACAGACGGATGAACTTATTTATACATATACACAAGTTCATCATTATAGAAGGCAAATCAGTTTTAAAAAGCTGGATAAATAATTGTAATTTTCTAAGGAAAATTATAAAAGTCTACCACATGAATACCCTGAATTTGTATAATTTATTTGGAATCCATTGAGACCCTAGAATTTTAAGATTACAAAAACTCTCATTCTTTTTTAAATCGTGCAAACAATCATGAAGCAATGTTTCTAAAGAGACGCAGGTTACGTCACGTTTACAATTTCACAATATGACCTTCTTATTATTTTAACAGAGTTAAAAATGTTACGGCATCGCTTGATTTTATTCAACATTTATATTTTTTACGTTTTTCGTTCAGTTCAAATTAAAAAAATTTTGTTGTTATATTTTTAAATTAATTATTATATACCATCCTAAATAAATTTGTTTATTTGCATCAAGAAATTTGTGTCCTTTCTGCACTGAGTTAGCAAATATCTCAACTAATCGAATGATTAATTGTCTACTAATTTTTAGTGACCTAATTTTATAGTTATTCAAGCTGATACTTATTTAAGGGTGAATCCAAACCCGAGCTCAGAAATGCTCTATCATATCAGGATTTTTAAATATTCTAAACTGAAAGTTTTTGAAATTTTCAAAATTGAATACCTTGGCGAAGAAAAAATATATTTTAGCAAACTGAAAGGCATTTCAAAGGGAAGGAGTAATACAGTTTTTGAAGAAAAAAAGAAAGAGCGACAGTACATAACCTCAAATATAGGCCAAAATCACGTGTTTTGCACATTTAGGTTAGAATATTTAAAAATTCTGATGTGATAGAGCATTTCTGAACCTGGATTTGGATTCAGGAAACTAAAATTGACCGGAAATGACTAGTCACATCCATTGTAAAATTTTCAAGTCGGGATGTCAAGGCACCATTTTGAAAATGGAAGCACTAGGTTACGTTGACAATCTCTCATTACGGTCCTCTCATTGTTCTAAAAGTATTGAAAGTGTTACACCATCACGCCTTTTGCAAAACTCTTGTATTTTTCACAAAAATATAAATCATTTTCCAAGACGCTTGTTCCAGAAAAAGAAAGAAATTTTCCGATAGAGCCAAAACTTTGATTAATATATAGTATATAACGGGCATATTCAAGGATTCAAGTGATTTGGAAGCTAAGGAATTCACAGAGATTACGAAATTCAAGGAGTTCAATTAATTCATTTAGCGCCCGGAATTCACGAATTTCATGGAACTTATAGAATTCAAGGAATTTTCAGAATTTCTGACAATGCACGGAATTCAAGGAATTCATGAGATTCAAAGAATTCAAGGAATTTACGGTATTCATGGAATTAAAAGACTTCAAAGAATTTATGGAATTCACAGAATTCATGGAAATCGCGGAATTCAATGAATTTTCGAAATTCAAGAAATTCCTGGAATTCACGAAACTCACGCATTTAATTGAATTCATAGAATGACCAAAAATTAAGCTATTCGTGGAATTGAATGAATTCACAGAATTCATAAAACTCAAGGAATTCATGGAATTCCCGGAATTCAAGCAATTTATGGCATTCAAAAGAATTCATTAAGTTAAAGGAATTGTGAGAATTCACTGGATTTCGTAAATTGTATAAATTCTACGATTACGTGATTTCAGTGAATTCCCTGAATTTCATTAATTCCTTAACTCCCATGAATTCCTTAAATTCTATCAATTTCCTAAGTTCCGCAAATTCCTTGAATTCTTCAAATTCCAAGAATTTCGCAAATTCCATGAATTCCGTGAATACTATGAATTACGGGAATTTCTTGAATTCCACGAAATTCATTAATTCCATCAATTCCGCGAATACTACGAATTTCGTAAATTTTGAAAATGCCGCGAAGTCCAGGTGTAACATGAATTCCGAAAATTTCGTGATTACGACGACTCTGTTAATTCCTTGAAATCCGTAAATTTCATAAATGCAGCGAATTCCGTGAATTTTGTACTTCTTGACTAAAATCAATTACCGGGAATTCCATCAATTCCGTATATTCCTTGAAGGTTGCAAATTTCGTAAATTCCTTGAATCCCATTAATTCTACGAATTTCAGGAATTCCATAAATTTCTTAAATTTCTTTAACTCCATGAATTCCTTGAATTTTGTGAATTCCGTGAATTCCAAAAATTGTACGAATTCCGTAAATTTCATAAATTCAGCGAATTACATGACTTCCGTCAATTTCTTTAATCCCGGGGATTCCTGCCATTCGAGTTCTAAGCTTTTGTTCAAAGAATTTGTTATTATAAAATTTGCATGACGAATTCCGTTAGATCCTTTAACTTCTCTTGAAATTCCTTTAAATATTTTTAAATTCCTTTGAATATTTTAAATCTCGTGAAATCTTGTTAGTCTAATGAGATCTGATTAAATCCTTTTGATATTTCCAGATTAGTCAAGCAGCAGAGTGTCAGTGCCAAATTTCGGAAATTTCGGTTCACTCCATGTTTGGTTCTTTTTTGAAGTGTTCACTCCATTTAGCCTCTTCTTTTTTCGATTCAATAAAACTGCATAATAGACTGAAAAAACACTGTTTTTTCCTCTAATTGCAAATAAATATTGAAGGCAGGCACCACGCGCCTAACAAAAACCGTTTCGTATTTTCGTTAGTTAGGTATTTTTAATCTTGCCCTCTCATACTTTTTCGACCCTACTGGACCTCCCCACTAATTTCCTGTTACTTCCCCTACTTTGCCTAACTTTATTTTTCCTATTTCCTTTCCTGGGAAAAATGTATGACAACAGAAAAATGAACATAAACGCAAACGAAACTATAAGAGTTTCTTCCTGGAAGTCTTAGGAGAACTATTTGAGGAACTTTTAGAACTTTTAGAAATATTGGAAAAAATCTTCGCATTCAGACCACGAAGCATTTTCCCTTTCATGATGTACATACTGTCTCGGTGAGTCAAAATGAGAGCCGGCCCCATCCGAACGCCGTCGAGCTTAGCCGAATCTGATTTCGGCTGAAGAGTCCTGTTCGCGAGAAGTTCTGAAAATCTCGGCAATCCCGCCTATCGCAATGATATCTGACCACTCAAGGCTGATGTGGTTGAGACTGTCACATTCATAATTTTAAGATTTGCAAATTTCTCAGTGAGTAGCCTCTCACCGGAAACCATCGTTATAATTCAGTAAGTAAATTATGACAATTCTATGAATTATTCTATAATGAAAAAGTTTTTTAGGTGATTTAAAAGTGGTGGCACTTCCGTCGAAAGGGACTCCCACTTCCGCAGGCCCACAAAGGCAAAAACACCTCAAAATGTGAAGGGAGTGACAGCGTAAATTAATGGAAATCGTTGCTAACCAGTGACTGAAATAGAAGAAGACTTCGGGATTCCAAAAAATTATTGTTTCGGGAATTTCGAGGTAAGATTTGGGGAAGATCGGCGTACCTGCTAAACGCGTTCCACGTCTTCTAACAGAAAACCAAAAGAAATATAGAGTTGAAGTAGCACATCACTATTGAAGATCAGTCAGAAACAACATGAAAATGAAAGAGTGAGACAGAAGTTTTCCGTGCTGAGTGAGGAGGCGCAGTAATGCAAACGAGACAACTCGCAAATGAGTAAATAGGCCAAATTTCCCCTCGCTAAAGACCCCAGATTTATGGCTAGGAACCCAAGACAAGGCCCAGTCTTCTCAGAGGAAGACACCTACTTCCCCGAGAGCGAAAAAAGTTGCGACAGAGTCGTAGCCGCATCAAATCAATGTTCACTGTTTTCTTCGACCAGGAAGTTGTTGTGCGCCAAGAATACGCTCCGCAAGGTCATCCGGCAAACAAAAAGTATTACCAAGAATTTCTGAAACGACTTAGGCAGCTCCCATGAAGTCCTGAACTAGCTCCCTGTGATTTCTGTCCGAGGAAATAAAACAGAATAAGGCGAAGCAGTTAGTTAATCAATAAGGCGACTTTAGGGAGTGCCTTCGAAAGCAGGAGGAGCGCTGAAAGCATGTAGTGGCTTCTCATAGATTACCTTTAACCCCAGTTAAAGAATTCTTCAATCCATAACCTAAAGAAACATCTTACCAAGAACAACCCGAAAAAAGATGCGAAGGATTAATGCGGATGAGACCAGGCATTTCTTCTAATAATTTCATTCGGGATTTGACCTAATTCCGACCTACCAAAACACCAAAGAATCCGGAAAGTTCCGCAAATCGGATTTAAATCCTGACACTTCCTATCCACTTTAAATTCTTTTGAATCTTTTTTCAATTTATTGGTTTGCCTGACAATCGTTTGAAATTTATTCGAATCTTGAAATGGGTCATTATAATTGACACCCTATCAATCATTTTTTATGTTATCAGCAGATTTCCCTATAACGCGAGAGAGTATACAGATTTTGATATCAGTTTTATGCAATTACGTAGCTAATTTTTTTCCTTGAAAGTGACTCTAATGAAATATGAATATCTCAGAATAATAAGCTTCAGACAAACAATTGATGAGATAACGACCATATAAAATGCTATATACTCTAATAAAGGACAAGAATATTCGTTTGCTACACTGCGAAACAAATTCTTAATCAAGAGATTCATTAATTTTTTCAAATTAGAAAATATGAGGATTGTTATTACTCTTGTCTTATCCTTCTCAATTATCCTCGATTCTATTGGTGAATATAACAATAAAATATCTCTATAATTTTAAGTATATTATTCCGGACAAGGCTTAGTAAGTTACCTGATAATAAATTTTAACACAGTTAAAGAATACGAACTGGATTAATAGAATCTAAAAAGAAAATCTAACGACTTTTGACCAGAAGTTAATTCTTCTTCGCTAAAGTGGCTATTATATTTTTTGTTCGAAATTCCTCTCTTTCGCTTAAAAAATCCAATATTGAAAATGGCGGATTCAGTATGATGAACATGAATTATTAAAAATGTTCGGGCTTTGATAAGATTGATGATATTTATATTGTTGGGGTCGCTGAATTAAAATCTGGCGCTAGATTTTGAAAATTCAAAATAACGAACCAAAATTATAAAAAAAAGCTTAGAACTTTATCTGATTATTCATATTTATGTTTTTGAAGACAATTTCAACTCATTTTTTATTACATACATTTAGCTTACATCCAACATCAGTTTTTCATTCAGCCACCCCAAAAACTTAAGTATTCATTTTTGTTGAAGATTCATCATTTCATTTTTAAAGTTTATCACTTTGGTGGAAAATCTAAACAGTTTGTTAAAAATTTTGATTTTATTGGTTGAGAATTAATGTTTTGAACTAAAAATGTAACTATTTCATCTTTGTTGAAAATTGATATTTTTATTCGAGATTTATCTTTTCTAGTTGAAAACTAATGTATTTTATTAAAAATTCGTCTTTTTTCGTAAAAAATAAATTTTCCTGGTCATAAATTTAAATTTAAAAATTAATCTGTTTCGGTTGAGCATTCAATTATTTTGCTAAATATTTATCTTTTTGGTTAAGTTAAACTGTTTTTTTTAATTTAAAACTTGTACAAAATTTCTTCTTCGCTTGAAAATTCAACGAATTTGTTGACTTTTTAACCAAAAAGCATGAATTCTCAACAAAAAATGTAATGGGTCATATTTTCAACAAAAATTATTTTAATTTTAACTGAAAAACAGCTGAATTTAACTAAAAAAGACGAATTGCTGAAAAAATAATTCAATTTTACAAACAAAAAAAAGAACATTTCCAACCAAGAAATTAAATTTTCTGCGAAAAAGATTAATTTTCTACAAAGAAAGAAATTCAACAAAATGTATGAATTTCTAAAAAAGATAATTTTTCTAATAAAAATAAAAAAGAGAAATTTTTAGTTCAAAATTTATTTCAAACAGAAAAGAAATTTTTACAACAAAATTTAATCTGACTCAAATTATTTCCAAAATTAAAAAAAATCTTTAAACAAAAAAAAATTGCCTCATAGTCTTCCAGATTTTTAAAAGAAATTTTCTTTAAAGATTAATTTATTACAAAATAATAAAAATTTTAATTTTCCCATGAATCTCAAGAAAAGCTTTTTATTCTATTCAAACCTTTCAAATTGTTCAAGATCTACTTTTTTCGAAATCTTAAAAAATGTCTATTTTCTTTTAAATCTTAAAATTATTATGAAATTTTGAGTTATTTTATAATATTTTCAATTTTCTAAACCCAATAATTATCTTTCTTAATGATCGTGATCTGTGTCATTTCAGTTTCATCGAAAAAAAATCTGCAAAAACTTCTAAAACTTTAAAATCTCTTTTTAAATCATTCGTAATATCCTAAAATGTTTTAAAATCTCTGAATAGTTGATAAATTATCTTAAAACCTTTCGGATTCTTTTGCGACAATTTTGGAAATCTTTTGAAATTCCATAAATCTTTAAAAAATTTCTTTATTTTCTTGAAACATTATAAAGTTCTTTAAAAGATTTAAAAATTCATGTTCGCAATTTTTAAAAATCTACATTTCTTTTAGATTATTAAGAACTTTTCAAGTTTTGAATTACTTTAGAATTTTTTTAAACTTTTAAATACCCCAACCCTATTTGAATTTATCATAAACTTTTTAATCTTGCAAAACTAAAAAACTTTGCTTAAAAATCTTCTATATCCTTTTTCAAAATTTTCGACAATCTACATTTTGTATAAAATGTTTTGAAAATCATATTTTGATATCTTAAAATCTTAAAGTAAATTACTAGAAATTAAACCTTTTGCTCAGTCTTCGACCAAATTCGAAAAGCAACTACTTGTTATTAACTTTTTATAAATGCTCCGAAAAATGCAAAGAATTGTTTAAACTGATTTCAAGATGAGTTTTTTGTACTCTGTAAGTGGTAAGTTTGCACGTGTTTTAAACTAATTTCAAATTGGTTAAACAATAATTCTTTTTTAATTTGTATTCTCCTATAAATCATCATAAGTTAGTATTTTTCGGAATTAATGAAACAGTAAGCGAATATTGATAATAAGATTTTTTCCTCAAGAAATTTTTTAATTGCTGAAATAATTTCGCTTTGCTTAAATTGCTGTCATACTAAATCATTAAAATTTACTATTTTCTTTTTCGTTTCTCTAATCATTTCCAAATCTACGTATCTCCTCCTCGCTAAAGCCTTAAAGACATTTTTCCTATAACCGCAGTACCACACACTTCAGTTGCACTCACAACAGTTACATCCCTGTGCACATTCCATGCGCCTTCTATATCTTTTGTTCTTCGACTGAGAACGGCCAAATATCACTTTTCATCATTAAAAAAAAGGAAATTTTAAAAAAAATCTTGAAAAAAAAGGTAATCCCCTATTTTTTGTTGCAGAATTAAGTTCACAGCTAGACTGTTCACCAGATGGTGATCCTCGTTCAGTTGAACCTCGTTGCGGACCTTCTTCTTCTTCTTCTAACAAACATTTACACGAGAAATCTCTTCTTCCTGTCAGCACTCTCAATCCAGATGTGCCTCCTCTTCGTGCCAGGTCCAGGTCTCCTCCTACCGCGTCGCTGCCTGTGAGTTCTTCTCCTGCCGGGTCGCCTCCTGTCAGGTTGCCTCCTGCCAAGTTGAAGTCTCCTTCTGTCAAGCTTCCTGCAGTGAAGAATGAAAATTCTGAACTTGAAACTTTTAGGCTTATTCCCCACAAGAATCCACAAAGGCTGTTCTTAATTCGTCGATACACTTTTCCACGTACAGCACCCATTCAAATTAGAGTAGCAAGTGCTGACCGCAGTTCCATGCCAACAGAAGCACAAAATGTATTATCAACATCCGATGGGGACATCTTCGCAGTATTGGAATTCAATAATAAACACCTTCGTGGAATATATAATGCCAATGATATGCTTCAAAAACGGGTGAAGATAAATATGGTCACCGGCTTGGTTACAGAGTTGAATGATCAAGAAATAGATGAAACTCCCTTAGGCACGCGTCACCCAATCTCAAAGTCTTTTGAAATAACACGTGTACCTGGTAAGACTTTTTATCATTTTCTTCCAAAGTTGTAGTCACGAACTCTCGCATATGATATTATCAAAAACCTGATTGTTTGCGTCACTGCATGTTGAAAAATAATATCTTGAGTATTTTTTCTATTTTTGCCAGCATGTCGAAACTTACTTTTGGAACAGCCAATCTATTTATCACATTAATGTAATTAGGAATAATGTAATCTGCTATTTTCTGTTGCAGATTTAAATTCACAACTGGACTGTTCATCTGGTGGTGACGCTCATTCTGCTGTACCTCGTTGCGGACCATCTTCTTCTTCTTCTAACAGACATTCACCTGAGAAGTCTCTTCTTCCTGCCAGGCCTCTTTCTCCTCATGTACCACCTATTCGTGCTAGGACCAGGTCTCCTCCTGCCAAGTCTGCTCTTCGTGTCAGGTCCACGTCTTCGTCATCCAGGTCACTTTTTATCAAGCTTCCTGGACTGAAGGATGGAAATGCCGGCCTTGAACATTTTCGGCTTATTCCTCACACGAATCCGCAACGAATATTTGAAATTCGAAGGTACACGTTTCCTCCTGACATGGATCTACGATTGAAAACAGGCAAAAATCGCATTGGGCCCATGCCAACTCAAGAACAAATCGTATTATCAACATCCGATGGTGAGGCATTGGCATTATTGGAGCAAAATAATAAGGTTCTTCGTGGAATATATAGAAATATCGTTCTAAAACGGGTAAAAATAAACATGAACAGCGGCGAGGTTGTCAATTTGAATAAAGACGAAATCAAGGAAACGCCTTTAGGCTGGCATCATCCAATCTTGAGGAATTTTAAAATAACACGGGTACCCAGGGAACCTTTTTATCATTTTATTTAACAGGAGATACTTTACTGTTATCGAAACACTGATAGGACTTTTTGTGAATCATGATTACCAAATGAGGAATTTTAATTCTATTTATTTCTTAAAACGAAAATTTTAATGTAAATTCAAAGGATTCAAAACTATTATTATTATTAGGTTCAAATTTTTTTTAAATTTGATCAGAGCTTTATAAAAATCGACAGCATCAGATGTTACTGTATAATTCCGTAAAATTTGCGTAACTTTATTCTGGAATTTCGAAACCTTCCTTAGCAGCAGGCTCATGTTTATCTTATACGTTCTTATACGTTTTTTATTTTCATTGATAATTATTAAATCAAGGAATATGCTTCAGTATAAAGTACTGTATAATATAATTAATAATCATAAATTCAAATAAATATTAAATTACGTAAAGCAGCTTTTATACAATTCTTAATTATTTTAAATTTGATTTAAATTTTAATCGTCTTTCCGTAATCTGTAACCTTCATTTAACCCATTAAGGCCCAAATAAACGAATTTTTATGCCAGTTTCAACCACGATTTTAAATATGAATCCGTCGGTAAAAAATTGAGACAAGTCATATTCGATGTAAACTTGTCTCAACTTTCGATTGGTACAGTTAGAAATTTAAAAAAAAGTCATATGAACAAAGTGATATTTGTTTATTTAACAAAAAACACGAAATTTCGAATGTGAACAATTTTTCATTCAAAATTTTCACCTCTAAACCGTTGCTGGATTTTTATTATTTGTGCATTTTTTGCGTCCATAGAATATAACCTTCAAAATCCATGTATAGGTTTTTCCAATTGAAGATGGCAGCATCCAATATGGCGGTTTGAAGCCGACAATTTTTTGTGTACTTTGATTTCACAAACTTAAGATAGTGGATCCAATATGGCAGACATAAATTTTCAAAACTGTTCCCTTTTCATGATAGTTGGCATAGAGGGGTTTTTTTTATCGCTGATTACGAATCCATTATCAGTTTTTACACTCCAATATTTTTAATTTACCGATTTATCGAATTGAAGAAATTTCGAAAGTGAATCATCAAAATTATACCCATTTTTTATTGTAAATTATGAGAATTAGAAACTTTTCGATTTGAACAATTTGCAATGTCAAGTACCCGAATTTTCAAGAAAAAGGCGAATTCTAAACAAAATTCGAGAATTCTCAACTAAAAAGTTTAATTTTTAACTGCAAACATGAATTTTTAAACAAAAAGATTAATTTACTACTACAAAATACGTTTTTTAAAAAACATTCAGGAACCTTTAACTAAAAAGTTTAATTTTAAAGTCAAAGAGATAAACTTACTACCCGAAAAGATGAATTTTCAATCAAATTTAAAACTCTTTAACCAAAAGGTTGAATTCTTAACCCAAGAGTTGAATCTTCAACTAAAAAAAGGTAATCTTTCGAAACAGACGATTTTGTAACAAAGTTCAAGAATTGAACCCCCTATCGTGGTAAAGTAGTTAATGGAAGATCCCTTATACTTATTCTGGAGAATTAAGTTCACAATTACACCGCTTATCTAATGGCGAAACTGTTTCTCTGTTTCTTCGCGTCGAACCTTCTTCTTCTTCTTCTTCTACTTCTGAAAGGCATTCACCTAATAGGTCTTCTCTTCCTGCCAGGCCTTTCTCTTTTTCTGGGTTCCCTCTTCGTGGCGGTTCCAGGTCTTCTCCTGCCGGGTCTTTTCCTGCAAGCTCTACTCCTGTCAGGCTTGGTCCTGACAGGGCTACTCTTGCCAGGTCTTCTCCTGTCAGGACTACTTCTGCCTAATCGAGTTTTCGTTCAGTCACCCTTCCTGCATGAAGGATCGAAAATGCCGCACTTGCATACGTGCGACTTATTCCCCACACAAATCCGCACCAGTTGTTCGAAATTGAAGATACACTTTTCCTCCTCCGAAATTCGTCTTCCACCTCGTCCTCCTCCTCCTTCTTCTTCTTCTTCTTCTTCTTCTGACAGAAATCCACCTGATAGGTCTCTTTTTCCTGTCAGGCATTACTATGCTGCTGGGTTAACTCTTCGTGATCGGGCGAGGTCTCCTCCTGCCAGGTCGCTTCTTGCCAGCCTTACCCCTACCAGATCTACTCCTGCCAGAAGTACTCCTGTCGAGTCGAATTCTCGTTCTGCCAAGCTTCCTGCATTAAAGAATAAGAATCCCGAACTTTCACATATTCGACATCCATTCCGCATCCATTAAATTAAGAGTAGGAAGAGATGCCCTTGGGCCCATTATAACAGAGGCGCAAAATATATTATCAATATCCAATGGTGACATCTTTTCAATATTGATGAAAAATAATAAAGTTCTTCGCGGAATATATAGAGCTGAGAGTATGCTTTAAAAAAGAGTAAAAATAGACATGTACAGGTGATCCTTTTTTTTAAAGATTGTAGTCACAAGATATTGCAAACATTTTTATGGGAACCTAATTTGTTGCATCACTGCAAAAATATAATTGTTATTGATTTATAACGATATCGTTTTCACCACATTATGCTAATTTTATATAACAATTTCCAAATAAGGAATCTTATTTATAAGAAGTTGTTTCAAAAAGAAAAAATTTAATTGTAAATTTAAGAAGCAGGTTCTATTCATATAATCTTAAACATATCAAAAGAGTTTTTGTGTAAATGTCTATTAATACAAATTACGAGTTATCTGCAACATCCACACAGTGAATTAAAATTTTTAAATACGCAAGTTTACTTAAAGATAGAATTTATTTCCGATTATTTCTTAATAATTTTGAACAAAGGAAATATTCTAATTGTAAATGAGTTTTAAATATTGAGAAATAATTCTTTTCTTAATGTTTTGCTATTACGCCATAATTTGTAAACTCATTTATACATTCAATGAGATAAGAAACAAGGTATCGGGAGAGAAAAAAATTTTAAGTATCAACAAGGTACTAGAAAATGTTGGGGAAACTAAATTAGTTTAAAAGATACTTCGAAGTTTTAGAAATTTTTTAAAGATTAAAAAACAGTTTATATTTGAAAAAGATTTTGTTAAAAAGTGCAAACAAACTGAAGGTTTTCTGAAGATTTTATGCAACAAATATAGGAGCTTTTCAAGCATTTTCAAACATTTAAAAAGAACAAAACAATTTCCTAAAGCTCTTGAGAAAATTTAAAAAGATTTCTGTTTTACTTCACCAAACTAATTTTAACAATTGTAGAAAAATTGAATTATCTTAAATTTTTTCAGAAGTTTTGAAAAGATTTTAAAATTATTAAAATTTTCAAATGCCAAAAAATTTTTAACAATACGCAGATTTTTTAAAAATTTCAAACGAAAAATAATAAGGGTTTATAAGAATTTGAGAAGGTTTCAAGGCAATACAAATTTTTTACAGATTTTGGGAAAAATTAAAAATGTTTTTTTTTATGAGGTTTAATTGAAAATAAAATCTAGATTTTTTAAGAATTAGAAATAAAATTCAAAAGTTTCTGAAATTTCGAGAAAGAGTGTAAAAAATTGTATTAAAAAAATTTTTAATTTTGCAATGTAACAACATTTTAGGGGGAAAAATCATTGAAAATTTAACGGATCGGAATTTCATTTTTTTAAAGAATACTCAGTAATTGAAATGTAAACCATGAGCTTAAAAATTCAATCGTTTTTATGAAAATTCGACTTGTTTAGTTAAAAACCAAGCTTCTTCGTTAAAAAACATTTTTTCTTGTAAAATGTATAACGAAATAGGAACCAGATTAAAATGTCATAAAATTGAACATCAGCATATTGTATTATAAAGGTGCGCAAACTGAGTAATTTTCCTCTACAATGTCGAAATCTGTCGTATACAACAGTAACACGTTTATAATAAATATAGCGTATCTTCAGAATGTAAAACAAACATTGTCTTTAAGATGATAAATAACAATGATAAAATCTCATTAAACGTTTCTTATTACCATTGCCTAACTATCTAATTAAAATACATGCTTCAATTTGAATTTTCGATGTTTTTTTTTAGAGTAGTTCAATTCTGAATATTTATAATTGAAATTTAATCAATTTTATATTTATTTGCGATTGCAAACTCTACCATTGTGAAGAGCAAATAAGACAGTTGACTTGTTTTTTGAAAATTCTTTTAATGAAGACGATTTGCGGAAGCGCCGCAGTGCGCGAGTACTCAGTCGAGTATATTGTGCAATATTATGCATACCAACTGGAAACGGTTCAGACAGCCCTGACTGTTTAATTTTCAAGGGTTTGACTGCAAATGTGAATTTTGTTTTTTTTTTAGGTGTTTCGATAAATATAACGAAGTCTACAAGTTGTATCAAAAACTGGTTAAATTGAATTTTGAAAATTTCTTAAAAGCTTCAATTCCTTGCTAAAACTTTTTTTTTTTAATTATATATGTAAGTATGTAAATTTTGATATCTGTTGTAAAAAAATTACTTAACTGATTTATTTTTCCTTAAAAGTGACACAAATTAAATGTAAATATCTCAATAAAGCAAGCTTAAGGCCTACAGTATTTTAGATAACGACCACATAAAATACTATATACTATAATGAAGGACAAGAATATTCATTAGTACGCTACGAACCAAATTCCTTCTCGATAAAATCATCAGTCTTTCCTCTAATTTTCAAATATGAAGACTTTTTATAATCTTGTTTTATCCTTCGCAAGCGTCCTTAATTCGATTGGTAAATATAATAATCATAATATATATGCTGATAATTTTAGGCATTTTTTTAAGTTTTGCGCAATGAAGAATTTGTCAACTTCTAACTTCTAAAGAAAAATACGATTTTTTTAAATATTTTTGATTATAAAAATATTAAAAATCAAGTCATTTATATTTTGGGTTTGCAGCATTTGTATCCAACTTCAGATAAATAATACCTCTCGGTTGATTGGCTACTGTTGCATAAAAAGTAATTTTTTAATCCTAAGATAAGATTTTGGAGTGACACAGAAAAAATTATTCGAATTATTCTCTCGAATTTCTAAATTTATTTTTTTTTATTCCCAAAATGTGTCTAAAAATATAGTCATTAAAATAAATAACCTTTTTTGAAAAAAATCATATTATTTCGTTATCTATCGCTCTAAAATTACATTTTAGGTTTACCAAATTATATTGTGATCCATTCCCCAATCATTAGTTATCATAAATATTAAATTTTAATATTTACATAATTTAAAATGCGCGCGCTAACATTAAGCAATGGAGTATTTTCCATAGAGATATTACAGATAGATATTACAGATGCGCATACTGCGCATGGGTTACTTTATTATATTAGTGTATATATCATCGACATATAGTACTGGACCGCTGGCTGCGGTTGTCGGAAGTGGACCAGGGAGTAGAAAGAGAGGACAAATCGAGAAAGTCGACCTGTCCTTTTCTAAGGATGGCGATTGGTGATTGGTCAGTTGATCTTTTTCCAATGAAAGCAGATGGAAAATGATTAGAACCAATCAACATTCTTAGAAAAGGACAGTTCCACTTTCTCGATTTTCTCTCTCCTTCTATTCCCTGGTCCACTTCCCTCTCTTTCTAACGAGCGGACATTCCCACTTACAGGCGGCCTATGGGCACGCCTACTCTATCTGTAATATCTCTATGGTATTCTCACTTCTGACATCGGGCGCTCCAAGCGGTTAACGGGGGAATGAACGAGCCTGTATGCCCCTAAACTTTCCATGTGTTGCCGGAGTTTTTAAAAATTGTTATTGTCTATGACCGAATATATCAGAAAATTGAAGAAACTCGAAGACTTTGATCCGTATGCTCTTGAAGCAGTGGTCCCAGATCTGAAACCGCATTCACTCCAATACTATGACAGGTCTATGTCCGTGTGAAAATAGTGGGAGACCATAGCACATGACTAGGTTGCGCGCGCAACACATTTCTCCTCTTCTGAATCTGAAAACTCGAAGGTGCACG